>JAOTOM010004098.1:165000-222387 GCA_034440615.1 Ashinkailepas kermadecensis | reverse complement strand
CCTGTTTTGCGGGTCACGACACTTGTCACTCTCGTCGCGATGGCTGACCCCTGGCACACGGCAGGTGCCGATAGTCAATGGGAAAAGTGTAGCCGGTACATGGACCTGGGTAATGCAACCAACGGCGTACCGTTACTTTTATCCGTTTCCCAGCACTAGACCCAATCGTGAGAAACGATGAAAACGGTCGCCTTTCCTTTACACCCTTCCTCCGGGTGAACGTGCCACGTGCGGCAAATATGTTTGCACTGCCACGCTTCGAGATTGTCTTGGCTGTGCCGTGGTGTCAGTTTGGTGTCGATCGGTTCATTAGTTTGCGAGCTATGCCGGTTGAAACCGAGCCGATTCGGCGCACGAAAATTGATTATATTCCGACTTAAAAATCCCCGTTTTACATGCTAAACCAATTACGACGGAGGATTTCGGCGCAACCCGTTCTCCCATCACATCGGTGTCGCTCACGTGCAGCACACTGACTCGATCGCACCGAAATTGTGCCCAAAGGGTAGCCAATACACGTGGCTTTCACGTGGTGTGACACATTCCTCATTTCCTGCGATGTGAGCCGAACCGGGCGCCAATATGAAGGCGGTGGCGTTTTTCGTCGGGATAAGTCTCAGCCCCATGTTAAACAGGAGTGGAGGCGTCGCTCGAATCGGAGCGCATAGCACGCGCTACACTTCGCCCACCCCTACAAATTGTACATTGTCGGATAGCCCATGTGACGGGGTACCTGTCCACCAAATTTGATGGCTCTAGTACGCGCCGCTCTGAGCTCGTAGGTGCCCAACTCAAAACAGATGCACGCGCCTGGCGGTCGCACGGTATGGCGCACCCGGCCGCCGACCACAAAAGCACGCATTTCCCTGTGGGGCGCGTGTTTGCACAAAGTTTCACATTCGTGCGACCTGTGGTATATGCTGTGGCCCTGGCTAACTGATTTCAACATGACCCCAGTTGACGGCACGTGGCACGTGCGCTCGTGACACGCACAACCCGAAACCACCGCCATAATCTTTCCCCCGTACCGACGAACCACGTGTGAAAATTTGAGCGAAATCCGCTCGGCCGTTTTCGCACAGCATGCGTTGAAGCGGCACATACAGACAGACAGACAGACAGACAGACAGACAGACAAACATTTCGCGACAACTTTGGAAAACCGACCGCCATGTATAAATCTCCGATAAAGACTTATCGTGACTGACGTCACTCTAAGCCTTAATCTACGATTTTGAACTAGATGCACACCAACCACCCATAATGTTGGAGTGTTCAAAATCGATCCAAGCCAATATGCTCCCGATCGGATTTGAACTGAGTTAACCCAAAATTGGATGATCCTAACCTAGCCTAACCAATCCTAGGTAGGCCTAACTTAACCTAGCCTAACCTATCATAGCATAACCTAACCTAACCTAACCAAACCTAAACAAACCTAACCAAACCTAACCTAACCTAGCCTAACCTACCTCAGCCCAACTTGACCTGACCTGACCTGACACAAGGAGACTTTATTGAACCTGACCTATCCTGCCCTTTCACAGCATATTTTCCATACGCGCATTAATATAGCTACAATTTTCCTGTATGAACCACAAGTTACATTCACGTATAGAATCTTTCCCACGATAGCTTGGCTAGTGTGACAGCACGTGCGACCGTAAAATTAGCACCCGATGAAGTTGGCTCCAGCCAGGGGGGGAGTGCGCTCCAGCATTTTAGTCCAATAAAAAAAGGAAGACGCTTGAGCCGACCAATCAGCGTTTGACGACCTCCGTCGGTCTAAACAAACACATTTTGTCTTTAGTGCGGCGAAACCGGTGATATCCACACAAATGCCAATTTGTTTCCCCTATCAGCGGTGACATTGTGATAAAGTAGTATTAAAGATCAAGATTAAAGTAGCAAGAATGCCTTTGTAGAAAATTAGCACGAAAAAATGGAATAATATATGGATAATACCTTCCACAAGTTTTGTCCTACGGCCTTTGCTATTGCCACGATCGGCGGAGGTCGTCAAACGCTGATTGGTCGGCTCAAGTTTATAGAATTGATGGTCCTCTCAAGCGTCTCCCTTTTTCGGAAGCGGAGCGTTCTACCTGGTGTTCTATAGCCTTGGCTCCAGCAAACCCATCGATCCATCCATGCAATATGCAGGCTGAGAATGTCGAACATGATGTTTGGTGGTGTTTCAGGGCAGCCTTGATTATAGGAAAAGTAGTTTCGATGGGGAAAATCTAAGGGTATCGTGGGAAGCACAGCAGCTGGGACCAGGCGTCCATACCACTTTGATACAAAATAGTGCATGACAGAGACTCTGATAGGGTGCGAAGCAGGGCCTGTATTAATTAGCTAAACTCACCTGGCTTAACATAACTCAATGTAACGTGACCTAACCTAACATAATCTAACCCAACATAACATGACCTAACCTTTAGCAATCCACATTTGGTCTGACCTCTGCCCTTTCCTACCTTCATTTACATTCTCCCTATTGCACAGCTGCAATTCCCGGTTTGCAGCGTAAGTTACTTTCCCCTAGCAAATCCTTCTCACGGTAGCTTGGCTGGCGTGGCAGCACGAGCGACTGCTCGTTAAAGTATTCATAGATTACACATAGACCGCGTGGGATACCCCCCCCCCCGCCAAGCTGATCTGAACCGAGATAACATGAGATAAACTAATCTGCATTATCCTAGCCTAACCCAACCCAGCCCACCCCAACCCAACCTAACCGAATGCCACCACACCTAACCTAGCCTATCACGACCTGATCCGACATGACCTGACCCAAGCAGACGTCATTTGATCTGATTTGCCTTGCCCTTTTCCAATCTCCTTTCCATATTCCTTATAACACAGCTGTATATCTCTCCATGCACCATAAGATATATTCATCTATATAAAATCCTTCCCACGGTAGCTTGGCTGGTGTGGAAGCACGTGCGACCTGCATAATTTTCGACCGATGAAGTTGGTTCCAGGAAACCCACCGATCCATCGATACAATGAGCCAGCTGAGAAGGCCGAAAATGACGTTTGGTAATGCTTCAGGGCAGTCTTGATTGTAGGACAATTATTTGAGATGGGGAAAATCTAAACGTATCGCAGGAATCACAACAGTTGGGGCTATGCGTGCATACTACTTTCCATCCAAAATGAGTCCTGGCAGGGGCTTGGATATGGTGGGAAGCAGAACCCGTTTTTCGGGTCACGACACTTGTCACTCTCGTCGCGATGGCTGACACCTGGCTCATGGCAGGTGTAGATAGTGAATGGGAAAACTGTGGCCGGTACATGGACCTGGGTAATGCAAGTAACGGCGTACCGTCACTTTCATCCGTTTTCCAGCACCAGACCCAATCGTGAAAAACGATGAAAGTGGACACCTTTTCTTTACACCCCTCTTCCGGGTGCACGTGTCACGTGCGGCAAAAATGTTTGCACTGCCACGCTTGGAAATTGTCTCGGCTACACCGTGGTGTCGGTTTGGTGTCGATCGGCCCATTTGTTTGCGAGCTATGCCGATTGAAACCGAGCCGATTCGGCGCACGAAAATTCATCATATTCCGACTTAAAAATCCCAGTTTTACATGCTAAACCAATTGACGACGGAGGACTTCGGCGCAACCCGTTCTCCCATCACATCGGTTTCGCTCACGTGCAGCACACTGACTCGATCGCACCGAAATTGTGACCAATGGGTAGCCAACACCCTGGGCTTTCACGTGGTGTGACACATTCCTCTTTCACCACGATGTGAGCCAAGCCGGGCGCCAATATGAAGGCGGAGGGGTTTTTCGTCGGGATAAGTCTCAGCCCCATGTTAAACAGGAGTGGAGGCGTCGCTAGAATCGGAGCGCATAGCACGCGCTACGCTTCGCCCACCCCTACAAGTTGTACATTGCCGGATAGCCCATGTGACGGGCTATCTTTCCACCAAATTTGATGGCTACAGTACGCGCCGGTCTCAGCTTGGAGGTGCCCAACTCAAAACAGATGCACGCGCCCGGCGGTCGCACGGTACGGCGCACCCGGCCGCCGACCACAAAAGCACGCAGTTCCCTGTGGGGCGCGTGTTTGCACAAAGTTTCACATTCGTGCGACCTGTGGTATATGCTGTGGCCCTGGCTAACTGATTTCGACATGACCCCAGTTGACGGCATGTGGCACGTGCGCTCGTGACACGCACAACCCGAATCCACCGCCATAATCTTTCCCCCGTACCGACGAACCACGTGTGAAAATTTGAGCGAAATCCGCTTGGCCGTTTTCGCACAGCATGCGTTGAAGCGGCACATACAGACAGACAGACAGACACACACACAGACAGACAAACATTTCCCGACAACTTTGGAAAACCGACCGCCATGTATAAATCTCCGATAAAGACTTATCGTGACTGACGTCACTCTAAGTCTTAATCTACGATTTTGAATAACTCACTCAAGTAGCAATTTATCCATGACGTATTGAAATAAAAATAAGTGACCGGTCACGAATGCTTTCCACAAAAAAACTAGTTTTGTAACGAACAGAAGACATCCAGATTATGAAATATCACTGACTAAAAGGCTGCTACAGTATTGAGCGATACTGCATCACCCCATGGGTTTGACCATGACATCGGTGGTTGCTTAATTCAAAATCGTAGATTAAGACTTAGAGTGACGTCAGTCACGATAAGTCTTTATCGGAGATTTATACATGGCGGTCGGTTTTCCAAAGTTGTCGCGAAATGTTTGTCTGTGTGTGTGTGTGTGTGTGTGTGTCTGTCTGTCTGTCTGTCTGTATGTGCCGCTTCAACGCATGCTGTGCGTAAACGGCCGAGCGGAATTCGCTCAAATTTTCACACGTGATTCGCCGGTACGGGGGAAAGATTATGGCGGTGGTTTCGGGTTGCGCGTGTCACGTGCGCACGTGCCACGTGCCGTCAACTGGGGTCATGACGAAATCAGTTAGCCAGGGCCACAGCATATACCACAGATCGCACGAATGTGAAACTTTGTGCAAACACGCGCCCCACGGGGAAATGCGTGCTTTTGTGGTCGGCGGCCGGGTGCGCCGTACCGTGCGACCGCCAGGCGCGTGCATCTGTTTTGAGTTGGGCACCTACGAGCCGAGAGCGCCGCACACTAGAACTATCAAATTTGGTGGACGGATAGCCCGTCACATGGGCTATCCGGCAATGTACAACTTGTAGGGGTGGGCGAAGCGTAGCGCGTGCTATGCGCTCCGATTCGAGCGACGCCTCCACTCCTGTTTAACATGGGGCTGAGACTTATCCCGACGAAAAACCCCTCCGCCTTCATATTGGCGCCCGGCTTGGCTCACATCGTGGTGAAAGAGGAATGTGTCACATCACGTGAAATCCCACAGTATTGGCTACCCGTTGGGCACAATTTCGGTGCGATCGAGTCAGTGTGCTGCACGTGAGCGACACCGATGTGATGGGAGAACGGGGTTGCGCCGAAATCCTCCGTCGTAATTGGTTTAGCATGTAAAACGGGGATTTTTAAGTCGGAATATAATCAATTTTCGTGCGCCGAATCGGCTCGGTTTCAACCGGCATAGCTCGCAAACTAATGAACCGATCGACACCAAACTGACACCACGGCACAGCCAAGACAATCTCGAAGCGTGGCAGTGCAAACATTTTTGCCGCACGTGACACGTTCACCCGGAGGAAGGGTGTAAAGGAAAGGCGACCGTTTTCATCGTTTCTCACGATTGGGTCTGGTGCTGGGAAACGGATAAAAGTAACGGTACGCCGTTGGTTGCATTACCCAGGTCCATGTACCGGCTACACTTTTCCCATTGACTATCGGCACCTGCCGTGTGCCAGGGGTCAGCCATCGCGACGAGAGTGACAAGTGTCGTGACCCGCAAAACAGGCTCTGCTTTCCACCCCATCAGCGTCTCGGTTCGACAACATTTTGGATAAAAAGTGGTATGCACGCATAGCTTAAACGGTTGTGATTCATACGATACCTGTAAATTTCCCAAATCGAAGCAACTTTCCATACAATCAAGATTGCCCTGAAGCATTACCAAACATCATTTTCTGCCTTCTCAACCGGCTCATTGCATAGGCAATTCAGTGGGTTTCCTGGAGCGAACTTCATCGGTTGAAAATTATAAAGGTCGCACGTGCCACCACGCCAGCCAATCTACCGTGGGAAGGATTTTATATAAGTGAATATAAATTATGGTGTATGCAGTGCAGTACAGCTGTGTTATTGCGTGTATGGAAATGAAGTTAGCAAAGGGTAGGGTTAGGTCAGATAAAATCAGGTCTGCTTTGGTAAGGCCATGCCAGGCTAGGGTAGGTTAGGTTAAGGACGACTATATAAAGTAACCAAATGCCCATAATAAGCAAAATAGAGCCACACATCGTTCTGATATATGTATGGCATGACCATTCTTCCGAGACAGAGTATATATCAAGAGCCATCTTACGCACAGGATTTGTAGTACATGTTTTATGTATCAGGCCGTATACCAATATTGACTAAGTGTTTTAATCATTACCCAATCTCTGGTATCGGTCATATTTACATACGAACATAACAAGCAGCGTATGGAGGGTAGGGCAAAAGGGCAGAGTAGGTCAATTGAATGGGAAGGGTAGGGTTAAATGAGGTCTGCTTGGGTTAGGTCAGGTCAGGTCATATTAGGTTAGGTTTGGTTAGGTCTGGTTAGGTCTGGCTAGGTTTGGTTAGGTTTTGTTTGGTTCGGTTAGGTTTGGTTAGGTTTGGTTAGGTTTAGTTAGGTTAGTTTAGGTTAGGCTAGGTTAGGCTAAGCTATGCTAGGCTAGGCCAGGTTAGGATGCGTACCCAATGGAGAACATAGTGGCTTGGATCGATTTTGAACACACCAACATGGCAGTGGGGTTGGTGTGCATCTAGTTAATACAGTACTATTTTGGTACTGAATATCCGTTTACGAACCATATTATTCCAAGACCCATCTCTATGTCATTGTATATAGAAGGATGAACCGGCAACGCTTACTTCACCAGGTAACCAGTGCTCGTAACTTTGATTGTGTTATTGGGCGTGATATGCACATAAAAAAAACATGTATTGCACATGATTATACATTTCCAGGCCTTTAAATAATAATTAAACTATAATTAGTTGATTTATGGTCATGTCAATGGAAAACTAGCAGCAGACGCCCCAAAAGAACCATAGTGCAGGAACAAATAACGCCAACGTGACCGCCAACGTCTAAGTAACGTTACTTGAGTTACAAGTAACAGAGTTACTAGAATTTATATTTTTGGCTGTCCCGTAACTATAAATGACGTGACCCGTAAGCCTGCCGACCGTAAAAGTATACCGTAAATGTAACTCCCCACGGGCCTCTTGCTGCCGGCCGTGTCGTGTCATAGTCCTCGGCCAACGGCCGCTATCGAGACTTCCGCTGTCTCGAGAGAATGTTCTGGAAGCCGGACGGTGACGCGTCTGGGGCGTAGTCCGCTTTTCGGCCAATGGCAGGTCAGGGTCTCCGCCGCCGCCGTCCGCGCGCAGGCAGTCAGTCGTGGCGGGACTCTTGGGCGCGCGGACCTGTGTCGGTTGCTCCCGCGCCCGCTAAATTTCCATCTAATTTCGGCCTTTAAATTCATCTGAAAGGCATCTCACGGCTTTCCATCACAGAGAAAAGGTTCTGTACTGGCGTTTAACTGTTTCGTTTACTCGTTCGTCCGCCACGGTACAATACAGGAGCACAGAGGACTTTGGTGCTTTCACAACGGGGTTATCGCGAAACGCTGAGGTCATAGGCTATCACGCAGCCGATGTAGGAACTTTCCTACAAGTGGTGCCGTGTCGCGTACTTTCCCCGGACTTTCTCGGACTTTCTCCGACTTTCTGCAAGTACATCCAGATCAACACCAACTTAGACCTTCAATCACGCCGATTCAGCACGGAGGGGCAAGGAAACGACTTGCGCTTCATTTACATAAGTCCGAGCAGATTCCATCATCCTTTTCAAAATACCACTTCCGATTTTCGACCACAAATAGAACTGTTTTAAAATTGCATAATTGTGCTGTATACCTACCGTGTTCTGAATACTGTGTGTGGGAACTACTGCGTGACCCTCGAGCTGAATTTGAAACATATAATTCTCCACAAAATGAGCGAATAATTTTGAAAAATACATAACGTAACTTAACGTAATTAATCATGACTGAGATTTCTTCTGATAGACTGGCGGACTGTTCCAACAAAATTCGACTGGAAATGCGAGCACAGGGTATGACTCAAAACATCAAACCCTTTTCTGGAGATGGACATAACAGGTAACCGAATGGATTCGCCAACTAGAACGCATTAACTTCAGCATGGATGACGAACATATGCAGATAATTTGCATCAAAACGCTTTCTGGACCCGCAGCCGAGTTCATGCAGCGCGTGTTCAGTGAGCAACCACTTATGACGTGGGCACAAATCAAGGAAGTCGTGCGGGAGAGATATTCGGACCTTTCTGATCAAAAATGCGCGAAGAGGGTTTGCGAAAAATGAAACAGATTCGCAATGAGCTTGTGCAAAATTTCGGGGGAGAAATTGATCGCTCTGGCACGTGAAGCATACACAACTTTAGAAAATCCCTCCACTCAGGAAATTCTCATTGATATTTTTAATAAAGGCGTCCAAAGTAGCTCATTGGCAAACAAGCTATACAGGCAAAACTTCGAACCCTGGAGGAAGCCATCCAGTTCGCAGTGAAGGAACAGAAGGTGGACAGAGTTATTGAGATCTGCAGAGGCGTACAAAGGCAGGAGCCGATGGAAGTCGACTCGAATCATCCGGACACAGGAGAGGACAAAGTATAAAAATTACAGAAACTCGTCATGGCAATACGCCAATCGGTAGAAAAATTAGCAACGTCAAAGCTAGAAACTGAGAAGCCACCCAGGAGAATCAACCTCGCCCTGAACCACGGGTATTCCATCCCTCCTACCAACATTACCCCTGACCGCCACGAAACTACCCCTCAGGACCGCACTGTGGACCACCGCAGTCACGACCCTCCTATGGGCCCCAGAGTATAGAGAGCACCACCCAACACCGCCCAGCACCCAACTTACGCTGGACTCAATTAGGTAGACCCATTCGTGTGAAGTGTGCCAAAATCAGTCATATTGGAAGACGGTGCCGCTCTCAGCCTATTAGCCAGTCGGAAAACTATTGAGCTCTGTCGCGACTGACCACCGTGATAGAGCTGAGCAAATTCAGGCAGAGGAAATAACGAGAAAACAGAGAAAGAATATCAGGAAAAAGAGGAACCCCGAAAAACAACAAAGGCTGGCACGCGTCCAACAAGTTCGCATCAAGGCAAACACGCCCATGGCTTGGCTTCATATAGGCAACCAAAAAGCATATACGCTCGTGGACACTGGAGCCGACATATCGATGATTTCGGAAAAAATTATTCAACAAAATCGTGGAGAAAACATTATAAATTTCTCACAGGACCGACTAGATTGCATACCACTGATATCCGCCAGTGGCCATCGCCTGAAAAACATTGGAGTCAGAACCTTCATGGTGGAGATGAGCAAATTCCGAAAACCGTTCGAATTTCAAATTGTAGAGGACCTAAAACGGGATTGCATGTTGGGAAATGATTTTTTGACGAAGTTTGGAGCGAAGTTAGATTTTGAGAAGAAAGCCCTCCGCATCGAAGGAAACATGATTCCTCTGAGACCACAAAAATAGACCAGTGAACAGACTAGCTCGCTCGTCCGAGTCAAGGAAAGAATTCACATTCCCGCCAACACTGTCGTGGAATGTCCAGCCTTCATTAACCGTGTCCAACTAGTCGATCAAAATTGTCATGTACACTCGCTGGATAACATGCCGCTGATCTCTGAGGAACCTGGATTGTTCATAGCAGAAGTAATAGCGAAACCTGACCAACACGAACGCGTACCAGTGCGAATTGTCAATACTACTACTCGCGATTTCTCCTTGCACCCAGAGCAGGTAATCGCATTCGCTGAGACTATAGACGATTCTGACTTGGAAAACCTGATTGATATGACACAGGACATTGAACTGACGCCGCCGACCGCTCCCTCTGACCCGCTTGATCAAGCCAAACTGGCTCACCTGACTGGTGCTGACAAAGACAGACTAGAACAGCTGTTACGTGCTAACACTGACTTATTTGCCGAGACGGACGCAGAACTTGGAACGACTGATGTCATCAAAATGGACATTGACACTGGAGATAATCCGCCGATCCGACAAGCTCCTTACAAGACCCCATTCTCTCAGCGAAAATACGTAGAAGAACAAATTAAAGTGATGCTAGACGCCGGTATCATTGAGGACTCAGACAGTCCCTGGGCCGCCCCGATAGTGATTGTTCGCAAAAAAAGATGGAAGCAACCGGTTCGCGATTGACTTCAGAAAATTAAATAAGGTGATCAAGAAAAATAGCTACCCACTCCCGCTAATTGCGGACATTCTTGCCTCTTTGGGAGGTGCGAACTTCTTTTCGTCCTTGGATCTGAAAACTGGGTATTGGCAAATCCCGATGTCCGAAGAGAGTATTCCAAAAACGGAATTCACGTGTTTTCTAGGCCTGTGGAACTTTCGAAAAATGCCATTCGGAATTTGCAACGCTCCGAACAAGTTTGCAGAATTGATGAATAAAGTGCTGTCTGGCATTCAAAATCAGTTTGCAACAGCCTACATCGATGACATAATAGTATACTCCAAAACGTTTGACGAACATTTGGCCCATCTTGAAGAAGTTTTCCGCCGACTACGAAAAGCGAAATTGAAACTAAAACTGTCGAAATGTGACTTCTTGAAAGAAAGAGTACAGTACTTGGGACACCTAGTGTCAGTCTCTGGCATCAAGCCAAACCCCGAGAAAGTTGAAGCGATTCAACATATGGCAGCCCCGACCAATGTCAAGGGAGTGCGCACATTCATCGGTATGTGTTCATACTACCGTCGCTTCATTCCGAACTTCAGCAAAATCTCCACGCCACTTATAAACCTCACCAAGAAGCATGCAAGATTTGACTGGACAGACGAGTGTGAGCATGCTTTCGAAACCCTGAAACGAAAATTAGCCTCCGCACCCGTGCTGGCATATCCCGACATCACGAAAGAGTACAAATTATACACGGATGCCTCGCAGGAAGCGATTGGACCCGTGTTAGTGCAGGAACACGGAGACGGTGAAAGAGTGGTACAGTACTTGTCGAAACAATTGAATGAAACACAACGTAGATGGCCGGTGGTGCAGAAAGAGGCTTATGCGTGTGTTTGGGCTGTGCAAAAATTATGCCAATATTTGCTTGGATCGAAATTCACCATTCTGACCGATCACCGTCCACTTACCTTCTTGAACCTGTCAGAAATGAAAAATCCAATGTTGCAGAGATGGGCTATCATGCTTTCAGAGCACAACTGCGAAATAATTTATATTAAAGGAAGTAAGAATGTTGTCGCAGGCCATCTCAGTAGAATGCACGAATCTGACCAAGACGTAAATGTCATAGATTCAGACCATGTTCCAATGGGTGATCTCCGTCACCCCGAATTCAGAAAACCAGAGGAAGACCTGAGCAGAGAGGAAAAATTTAAGGACGTACTAGTGAAATGGGAGAATATAGTGAAACTGCAGAATGCAGATGAGGAAATAGCAAATATTCGAAAAATCATGAATGACAAATCACGCAGATTATCGGGACATCGTTTTGCATAACATGGAATTGGACAAACTGATTTACAAATTTAGCGACGGACCTCGCTGTGGACCATTTCCAGGCTTACAACTATGCGTGCCTAAATCCTTGAGACAGGAAGCATTGAAGGAGATGCACGAAGGTTTCTTTGCAGGACACATGGGACTCACCAAAGCATACGAAAAGCTTAAATTCAGATATTATTGGAACGGAATGTGGAGAGACACAGTGGCCTACCTCAAAGCTTGCGTGCCTTGCACAGGACGCAAAGCCAAAGCAGCCCCAGCCCCGATGAAGGAGATGCCAGTACCTCACTATCCCTTCGAAATGATTGCGATTGACACTTGTGGACCATACCCAGAAACGTAAAAAGGTAACCGTTACGTCATCACGATCATCGACTTGTTTTCTTCGTGGCCGGAAAGTTTTTGCACTAAGTGAAAGGATGCTCATACCGTCGCGAAAATCCTTTTGGAAGAAATCATCCCACGCCACTCATGTCCACGCGTAATACTTTCGGATTTAGGAACAGAATTGAGAAGTTCCGTTGTAGACGAGCTGGAAACCTGTTTGAATATTCGCCATATCACCACCTGTGCATATCGGCCGCAAAGTAACGAACGCTGCGAACGCTACCATAGGTGCCAAAATGACATATTGGCAAAAACAATCAGCAAAAATCAAGATGATTGGGACACAAAAATTCCCGCCACTCTTGCCGCCTATCGGACCGCTAACATTGGAAGCTCTGGAACTATCTCGCCATTCTTCACACTGTACGATAGAGACCCCGTTCTCCCCTTGGACAATTTGCTCCAGCCTAAAATGAAATATTACGGAGAAGACTATGTCCCAAAAATGCTGTCTAATTTGCATGAAGCGTACAGCCATGTAAAGGCACACATCGTGGAGAGCCATGAACGGAACCGTGAGTACGTAGACCGCAAAGCCAAGCCGCGAAATTTCAAAATTGGAGATCCCGTGTATTATTATGACACAACAGTACAACCTGGCACGTCGCCAAAGTTCTCGTTGCCGTGGAAACCATACTTTCGGATTGTCAAGTAGACTAGCCCAGTCAATTATGTGATCAGAAATCAGACCACCGGTAAGACCCGGTTGGTGCATGCCCAGAAACTACGGCTAGCCGACCCGAACACAGCATGGGAACCCACCATGGACCAAGACGAACCGGTGAACCTGAAATATTTAGAGAAAACTTCAAAGGTAGATGGTACTGCCCCTGAACGAGTGCAGCCTTTTAGGTCAGCCAAACGGGCCGAGGCCGGCCCTGACTACAGTCCCTGTGACGATTGGCCCATGGACGTATGCGGCCCACAGAGAACATAGGATGATGAAACCGCTGAGTTGACAGAACCCGTGCCTGGCTCGGTGCAACCACCGCCGGTCGAGTCTGACCTGCCAGAGAGATCACCTCTCACCCAGTCAGCAGATGAGGCTGAGCCCCCACCGGTATCGAGTGATACTGAGACAGACATTCCTCTGTCTGAACCAGTTCAGAGAAACAAAAGGCCGTTGCCGTCGACTAGTGAGTCAGACGACGACGCCCCATTTTCGGAACCAGTGGAACGAAACAAAAGAACACTTCCCTCTTCGAGCGATTCAGAAGACAATTTGCCCCTTTCAGAATTAGCAGACCGCCTAAAACGACCCTTACCAGTGTCCAATGATTCAGACCCGGAATCTTCACAATCGCAATTGGCGAAACGTTAAAAACCTACAATTCGCGAATCGGAAGATAAAATTCCGCTTTCAGAATTAGCAAAACGCTTGCAGGACTCGACTGAAATCCTAGTGAGACCAGTCCCTGAAAAAAACGACTTTTGGTGGAATCATCTGATGAGGATCGTCCTCCATCCAAACTTCAAATTCACGATGACTCCGCTACTTCCACTGATTACGAAGCTGATGTCGACCGAGTCGACGTCACGCCTAATAAAGTTAACGCCTTTGCGAGCCTTGTGGAGATGCAAAATGATTCAATGATGAAGCAGTTCAAATTACAAATGATGATGTTTCAATCGATGCTTAAGTAACGGCTCTAGTAGATATGTCGTCGAAGTGTACCAGTGAGTCGCCTCAAGTGATTTTGCAACTGCATTGTTGACGCAGTGACGCCACAAACGGTGACGGAGTAACGCCACCTACCGGCCTGATGATTGCCGATGTAATTGGTGTGGTGCGTGCAGCGCCTTGTAATGGAACCCCATATGGACATAATCACACGTTGTGACGTCCCCTGTCCTGATGTCTTGTGTGACATCTCGTCAATTGTTAGTAACATGTATTTGTGGTCAAAATCAAACCACAGACCTATGCTTCCGCATCTTTGAACCGATATTTGTACCTGGAACCCACAATGCATTCCAAAACCATCCAACCCTTCCCGCTCGGTGAAGACATCATCGTCATCCGTCCTGGACTTGGACCTGAGCCAGCATCAGCACGACTTGACACTCGGACGTGACGAGTCCGTCACGCCAGTTCCCGCAGGACCCGACCGTGCACACGCCGCCTCACGCCGACCACCGCAGCTGACAGCATGGACCTGAGCTGACGACCGGACGTGACGAGACGATCACGCCGGCTGCCACAGGACATAGACAGGTGCCACCTGCGGTCACCTCATGCAAAGGCAGGCAGGAAGTGCCTGCAACACGAGCCCACCAGCGGCCGTTAAGCCAGACCGGTTCGACGACTGGTCCGTTGGTTCGGCACCAGCGAGCGCCGCCGAGGAACCGAGCGAGCGCCACCGAGGAACCGGGCCCCGCTGCAACCTGAGCGTCGCCGCGGTGGAAGTGACCACTGCGGATGCGAGCGTCGCCGCTATGGGCGCTGACGAGCGCCATCACGGAGCGGCGCTGACGAGCGCCGTCCCTGAGTACGCGAGCAACGCCACTGCCGGTGCAGTGGGCGGTCATATGGGTGACTCAGCCGAGCTAGCGCGTGGCAGGCCGGAAGCCACCGCGGTGATATGGATGAATCACCGACTGCTCTCGCAGCCGGACACAATCGAACGCGACATAATCTTCCATAAGTATATGGAGAGACGTCGCAGTTGGCAGGGTCGTGACCCTGACCAGTAACTCAGTCCGATGAGTGACATGCGGTAAATGCCGCAGGGCCGCCCAGTGAACGCGGCCGCGTTGAGTGTCGCACCCAGAGCGGCAAACGATCTGCACCATGGCAAGGTCGCCCATGCTCAGATATCCCCTCCCCGAACCGGACTGAACTTTTTGCAGTGCGCGGGCGACAGTGATCGGCGAAATTATGTGATATAAATCGTATGCGAGTGTCACGTAGTAGTGACATAGTTTAATTTACTAACATGGATCAGAGTGTGGAACCCTTATAAACCCCCTAGACTAACCCACATAGAACCGTTTGTAATCTGAACTTGTGTTAATTTGTTGTCGTACCGGAAGTGTTTGTTGATTCGTGTGTGATTGTAGAAGGCCGTGATTTGTCTGAGTGGAGCTCAGAATTAATCTATGAATTAATCCGATCTTTTCGGACCTCGGTTTGTGATGTAACAGAGTTACTAGAAATTATACTTTTGGCTGTCCCGTAACTGTAAATGACGTGACCCCGTAAGCCTGCCGACCGTAAAAGTATACCGTAAATGTAACACCCCACGGACCGCTTGCTGCCGGCCGTGTCGGGTCATAGTCCTTCTCGGCCATCGGCCGCTGTCGAGACTTCCGCCGTCTCGAGAGAATGTTCTGGAAGCCGGACGGTGACGCGCCAGGGGCGTACACCGCTTTTCAGCCAATGGCAGGTCGGGGTCTCCGCCCGCCGCCAGCGGCCGCGCGCACTGGCAGTCAGTGGTGGCTGGACATTTGGAGCGCGCGGACCTGTGTCGGACACTCCCGCGCCCGCTAGATTTCCATCTAATTTCGGCCTTTAAATTCATCTGAAAGGCATCTCACGGCTTTCCATCATAGAGAAAAGTGCTGTACTGGCGTCTAACTGTTTCGTTCACTCGTTCGTCCACCACGGTACAATACAGGAGCACAGAGGACTTTGGTGCTTTCATAACCTGGTTACCGCGAAACGCTGAGGTCATAGGCTATCACGCAGCCGATATAGGAACTTTCCTACAGAGCGCTGGCCTGCACTGGTCTCCCCTGTCCTGGCAACGCAGGGTCCGAGTCGCTTCACGCGCTCGCATTTAATCCCAGGCTGGGAGGGTCAGTTGGCAGCTGGCACGATAAGGCCGGGGACGAGGTACCGGGCGGCCGTGTCTGTGCATTGACCGCACGTTAAACTTTCGGTCTAAATTCTGCCGTTGAATTGGAGTTCATGGATCGGGTGGTGGGGCCGGGGTTCACGCAACAAGCTCTGCTTAGCAATAGAACCCTGGTTCATAAGGACACCCCAGCAAGAATTCGGATTACATTGTTTTTTTTATAAATGTGATAGGTCACCTAACAAGGGTGTCTTTTAAGGTGTTTAACTCAATAAAGAACGATCCGAATTATGCAAACGTATGCATAGGTGAACTCATAATAATCTACTGCATCTTTTGGCTCTTCGGAATTTTCGTTTACGGGCTATTTGTAACGTGACATCGTGACCTAAGGGCACACGACCTACTTTAACTTTCGGAACAATCACAATGCGATCTTAAAAAAGTGCAAAAACTGAAGTTCGATATTTTATCTTTCGAAGCAAGTAATTAAAAACAAATAGGGGTTTGCCCCTAAAACTCTACATATCCGCTCTAAATTAGGCATGTATGGATATTTTTGCTCTAGTGTACCATTTCCTGTTTTAATACGTATTCAAACGGTACATCACTGAAATACAAGCCTGTTCACGATCAAGGCACGTGCTGGGATGAAAACGTTGGTAATCTGAGCCTGAGTGTGGTGTTGCAGAAGTATTCGAACACGTGGTGTCAAAGGTTAAATAGATATGACAAAATTTCTACAACTTGTGGTAGTAGACGATTTATAAGTCCTACCTTGCGATGAATTACAAGGAGAGACAAGCATCCAGAACAGAGCAACCACATTATGATCATTATGATCATTATATAACCGTACATGAACTTCCGCTCAACCATTTATTGCATCTCGAAAGTTAAAATATCTGCGATTGTAGTGCAATATCATCAAGGGCACGAACATCAGGTGGCGCCGTGTTTGGTTGCCCAGTGCTCATTGCTCACTCTGGCTGACCGTGCTGCCTGTGAAGCAAGGCAATTTCTGAGGGTGTCGGACGCAGACAAGGTGAAAGCAAAGCTATTTTATGAGTCTGACCAGATCAGCCGCATGTGTCTCGGCAAGATCGACTGTGTCACGGTGTGACAGGCTGATGGAACCAAAAGTAGAGTTCCGAAAAGGCTTGTTTTGGGAAACTTGTGCGACATATATGATCTATGCAAGGAGAACCCTGAAAACCCTCGCATCGGCTTCTCAACATTTGCCGCCCTTCGTCCGAAGCATTGCGTCTTGGCAGGCAGCAGTTGGACGCACTCGGTATGGGTGTACACTTATCAGCAAAACCCGAAACTGTTCATATCCTCTCTCGGCCTTCCCGGTCTCAAAGGCCGTGGCCTCCTCAATCACGCTGCATGAGGCAAAGAAAACCGTGATTGTATGATGCACAACTGTGAAGAATTGCCCTGATGAAGACGGGGTGATGAACTTCCTAAGGATTATCCTCACGGACAAATCAGGAGAAAAGAGTGAAAGTGATTCAGCCCCAGATGATGACATGGATAATGAGATTAGGTACAGACAGTGGATGAGCATGCATCAATGTGCACTCGTAGAAATAGTGCAGACCAAAAAGGAAAGCATGAGATATTTGAGCCAGCAAGCCGTTCAGATAACCAGACACCACTTTGTGGCTAACAAACAAGGTCAGTACTTCACCTACGCAAAGGCTACTGGCAAGGAGGGCGAAGCGATTGTCCAGTGCGATTTCGCTGAAAATTATTCATTTGTGGTGCAGGATGTAGCTCAAGACTTCTACTGGGATTCGTCCCTGTGTACGGGGCACCCGTTTGTAGTGTACTGGCGTGAGGACGAGGTACTGTGCCATCAGAGCTACTGCTGTATCTCTGACGACACAAAGCACAACACCGACATGGTGCATGCGTTCCTGCAATGGCTTATCCAAGAAATTCGGACCGCAGTACCTAATCTCCAAGGATATTTATTTCAGATACGGCAGTGCTGCACAGTATACGAATCAGCATAACTGCATCAATATGTGTTACCGTCAGACAGATTTTGGGGTACCCTGTGAGTGACATTTTTTTTCGCATCTCATGGCAAGAGCGTTTACGACGGCATCTGGGACACAGCCAAGCGTGTCGCCGCTCAAGAGAACCTCAAGCGCCCGCTTAGCAACCAGGTACTGACGAAGGGGGACATGTTTGAATATCTGTCGCACAAGCTTGTCAACGGCATCAAGTTCACAGTTGTATCAAAGCAAGAGGCAATGAACGCCACGACCCACCTCATCGAGCGCTTCTCGAAAGCCGTCACGGCGAAGGAAACACAGGGGTACCACAAGTTCGCACCAGTGACCCACAGAACCGAAATAGTTAATTAACTGTCTACCGATGCAGAGCGTGTGTTAATGGTAGCTGGGTGAAATGAGACGAGTTAGTGTGCACTCTGATACATATTTTGTATTGTTATTATCGCAGTGACAGATCATCAGTCTGCATTTGGATTCTGACAAGGTATGGGATGAGCTGCAGATCTGTAGATCATCACATTGCATTACATTATAATACTGTACTGCAACGCCTAATTGTATTGCATCGCATTGTGTAATTATGCTACTTCAATTTTATTACGCTGATGTAGACAGCTCACGTTCCAATTCGATTCATTTCAAACTCAACATGTCTCAATGAACGCGTCCGCACCACATTTGTTCTCCAACAGTTCACGATGACTACACTTACTCAGTGAATGACGTTCATCTTTTCGGTTCCAGAATGTGGGGTTTGAAACACCAGAAAGTTGATATTACAGTAGTTGGCGGAGTTATAATCCATTCAGTGTTGTCGGTGAAATATGATCGTACATTTTTGATATGCTGGCATTGGTGCAAAAATATATTGTATCAGGTGAAAAATTGATGTTTCTGTTCTTCCTACAAGTGACGATCTAAGATTTCACAAATCACCCTTCGTCGCTTCTGCATTTCCAGAATAGCATTGTGACACTCTCGAAGGTCAAACTAGGTCACGTTATCTTAGGTCACAAGCTCACGGTTAAAAAAACGCGTGAACAGAAATGTATAAACCGACACAAGATGCCGTGGACCATGACGAGTTCAGCGATATGTAGCTTAGTGCAATTCGTGCTACTCTTCATTGAGTTCCAGGCCTCCAAAGAGTTCGGTGACCAGTCAAATATGTCCGAGGCTATAACTCCTTAACCATTGCTTGGATCTTTCTCAAATTGCAAAGCAGCTGGAATATAGTGACAAGCTTACTCTATATGAGTATTTTCCTTGGAATATCAAGTGTGGGCTGTTATTTTGGCCCCTTCACTTGTCAATTTGTCGTGGAATGGGCCACCTACTACAATTCGTAGGCATTTCTGCCATTTCTGTTTAGCCCTTGACCTCACAACGAGTTAGAACACTTGTGCAACATAACACTCTATCAGATGACTAACATTATCATTCCCTCACGTGCCTCGAACGTCAAAAAGCTTGTATTTCAGTAACATGCCGTTCTAAACACATCATAACAGGCTACGATAAACTAGCACAAAAACAACCATGCATGTCTAGTTTAGAACGGATATGTAGAGCTTTTGGGACAAAATGCTATTTTTATGTTTTGCTCCGAAAGATAACATATCGAACTTTATTTCAGCACTTTTTCAAATCACAATGTGATCGTCCCGAAGGTTAAATTATGTCATTTAAGTCACGATGTCACGATTTCAAAGAACCCGTAAGCGAAAATTCAGCAAAACCAAAGTATGCAGTGGAATGTTGTGAGTTCACCGATATATGCTTTTGCACAATTCGGTTTGTTCTTCATTGTGTTAAGGACCTCAAAATACACCATTGTTAGGTGGCATCTCAGAATTGCCACAGGCTATAGCTCCTTGACCATTGACCTGATCTTTCTAAAAACGGCATAGCTAGATTCAGTGCATCAGATAACCCAACACAATTATTTTAATCAAAATATAAAATACTGGGTGTTATGGTCTTGTCGATATGTTGTGGATTGGCCTGCTGTAGGTTCAGCCATGTCGAGACAGAAAGTTGACATTATGACACCAAATGGACATGAAAGTTGTGAAAAGCCACCAAGTTTAGTGGAGCTACTCCTAATAGCAATTTAGATTGAAAAGCATGAATAAGGGAGTGGGACTGAATCAGCATCATAAGGAATCAGGGTAACATTAGGCAAAATATATGCTTTCGTTAGCACGGGAGAAATATGGGAAACATTGACATTAGTGCACACTCGAAGATGGGTGTTTCGGGCTGCAATGAATCTTGCGCACCGTACATGCGATGTATGGGTTTCCCAGGAATGAAATGGAATAGCGCAGTGGACCAAATTAATTATCACATATCTGTAAATCTTACCATGTCCATCCTTGTACAGAAATCTACTGAAACATACCATCCATTATAGGTGAATGAGGCTAGTTTCTCATAGCATTGTCCGCTCTTTCTGAGCAGCACTGATTTTGGTGTTGCAAGTGGGAATGGCTTGCAATAGTGGTGAAATATGGTTGTACGATTTCTTGTGTTATTGCTGTTGATATTGCACAAGTCTCGTGCTCATACTTTCAATCATAAGTGCTCTCTCATACAGTGCATAAGTACTAAAGGTGTTCTGGTCATAAAATATTGAGATTGATAAGTGAAAATGAGAAATTAGCATTAGCAGTCACCAACCAGGGGTCTGAACCATCACAATCCACCCCGGATCTGCAGCAATATGCAGTGGACATCAGATTGTCTGCATTTTATCTTTAGGCCCATTCCACAACAACTCGACAACACCCAATATTATATATTTGAATGCAAATATTTGTATGGGATTATCTGATGCGTCGAATCCAGCTACAACTCCTTCACAGGTCAACGGTCAAGGAGTTACAGCCTCGGGCATTTCTGAGATGTCACGAAACAAGGGTGTCTTTTGAGGTCCTCAGTACAATGAAGAACAATCCGAATTGTGCAAAAGTATATATCGTTGAAAAATATATACCTTTCGTCTCTTTCGGAATTTTCGTTTACGGGACACTTCAAATCGTGATATCATGACCTAACGTAACGTGACCTACTTTAACTATCGGGACAGTCACAATGCGATTTAAAAAAGCGCAGAAATTTATTTCGATACATTATCTTTCGAAGCAAAAATAAATAAAAACAGGGTTTTGCCCCTAAAAATATAAATATCCGTTCAGAATTAGGTACGCATGGTTGTTTCTGCGCTAGTTTATCGTGGCCAGTATTATTATTGGTTTAGAACAGTATATTACTGAAATACAAGCATTTTGATGTTGGTAGCACGTATCCCATCACGTGCAAGTATTCCATCACGATGAGTAATCCCATTCATCTTGAACTGCTTGAGAACAAATTTGGCGCGGACGCATCCATTGACACATGCTGAGCCTAAACTGAATCGCATTGGATCATGAGCCGTCTACATCGGTGTAAAAAAATATAGCAACAGAATTACACAATGCAATGCAATACCATACTTTGTTACCGTACAAGATTATAATGCAATGCAATGCAATGATCTACAGATGTGCAGATCATCCCATACCTTGTCAGAATCCCAGTTCAGACTGACGATCTGTCACTGCGATAATATTAATCAACACAATCTACATCAGCGCGCACACAACACGTCTCACTTCACCCAACTTCCATTAACACACGCCCCGCATCGGTAGGAAGTTCATAAACTATTACGGTGCTGCGGGTCAATGGTGCGAACTTGTGGTACTCCTGTGTTCCTTTCATCGTGATGGCTTTCGGGAAGCGCTCGGTGAGGTGGGTCGTGACGTCCATTTCCTCCTGCTTTGATACAAATATGAATTTGATGCAGCTGGCTAGCTTGTGCGACACATACTCAAACATGTCCTCCGCCGTCAGTATCTGGTTGTTAAGCGAGCGCTTGAGGCTCTCTTGAGTCGCGGCACGCTTTGGCTGTGCCCCTGATGCCGTCGGAAGCGTCCATGCCATGATATGCGACAATAAAAGCCACTCACAGGGTACCCAAAAATCTGCCTGATGGTGACACACATTAACAAAGTCATGTTTATTCTTATACTGCGTCTGTGAAATACATATTTTGGAGGTCAGGTACCACGGTCCGAATTTCTGGGATAAGCCGTTGCAGGAACGCATGCACCATATCAGTATTGTGCTTTGTGCCGTCAGAGATACAGCAGTAGCTCTGATGGCACAGTACCTCGTCTTCACGCCAGTACACTACAAACCGGTGCCCCGTACACACGGACGAATCCCAGTGGAAGACTTGAGCTACATCCTGCACCACAAATTAATAATGGGGTCTGAAAGTTGATAAAGATGTAGATGGCGCTGAGAGTCAATGGTCACCCAGCCTTCTTTGGCGAACCTAAAGCGCTATGTTTTGTGGGTTAGGGAGGGCAGAATCTTTATATTTAAAAAGCCTATTGTACATTTTGTAAGCAGCGTATGTTGTTTGCGCGTATTTACTTATGTTGAATGTACTTCAGACACGTCTAGTTTGCTGGAATATTTACCATTAGTGCGCTAGAATTAGGAGAAGCAAGCCAGAAGTATGGGTGTATGTGCGGTTCCCGGCTGCCATAAACGTGATCCATCTATCAGGTTTCCAGCAGACTGCAAGGTAAGAAGGCAGAAAATTGATTTGAAAAACAACTATTGTTTGACTGCCTTTCTGTAAAAGACGTAGTGGGAACCATTTAGGAAAGCACTGGTAAGGTACCTAGGCACATTAGGTACCAAGGTAAGTACCTATCTATTGTCCAGACTGTAAAGTATGGCACAAGGTTCACTGGGGCACATCAGCCCACAGTGAAAATATGCACCAATCCACACCAAGGGTGAGAAATTGACTCAATCTGCACCCCCCCCCCCCACCCCCAATCCATAGCCAGGAATTTGTCATGGCTAATACCTAACATGCTAAGATTGGATTGTTAGCCTACTTAATTTGAAACTAATAATTTGAGTTCCACCCATAAGTTATGTTCAGTCAAATTAATTTCACCAAAATTGCATTGCAGGTTAGGTTGGGCAGTGGGTATCTGGTCACCTAGAGCTAGGTACCTTACCAAGGTAGTTGTTCATATGGGCCCCATTAGGGGCCCACACCCACCTCTCAGGGAGCCTGCACTGCTTGGGGCACTGACTCCCAGGGGCCCACATCTCTTGTGGGTCCTGTACACAGGAGTGGATCCAGAAAGCTGTCAAGGGGGGGTGACCTCATAGAGAGGGGGCCCATGCTGTGCCAGGATACCAGCCAAGAATGTCCTTCCTGGAGTAGGCAGGGTGGAAAGTGATGTTTGATGAGGCCTGCTAGTATTCCATGTTCCGGTCTTGGGGGGGAGCAATGTCTGGTGTGACCCACAGGTATTCCATGTGCCAATCTTGGGTGGGGGGTCTGACACTTGTGAAATTGTGCCCCATCTTGGGAAAATTATCGTACAGATTAAGGGGTTTAGGGTAGGCTTTAGGTCAGGTTTGGTCAGGCCGGGTTAGGTTTCAGCCCCACCCAATGTGTGATGCCTGCTAAATGAATACCGGAACTTCTCAGGGAACCTGCACATCCACTAGAGCGGTGGTTCCCAACCTTTTTGGTCCATTTCCCCTTTCGCCTCTGGCCAAACCTGCCGTTTCCCCCCTAAAAAACTGAAGTTATATTTGTATGTCACTCAAGACATCACTTACGTCAATGAGACAAATGCATAATGGATCCCATCAAAATTTCCCCCCTGAAATACCGAAATTTCCACCCAGGGGGAAATTTCTCCCCGGTTGGGAACCACTGCACGAGGGGGACCTGTAACTGTACCTGTGCAAGCCAGTGCTACCAGTCTGGCTGCTTGAAGCCAGGCATATGAGGCCTGACCCAGCCTCCCATGTTCATGGGCACCCTTTGCACCCCCCCCACAACCTTTCTTCAACACAATATTTCCGAAATCCTTGGCCTAAATGACTTGCAACCCTAATAAAAGCCACATGCCAACACCGACTCCCGGCAACCCCACGCAAAATGCACAGCAAAGATGGCCGGCGCCTCCTCGTCGGGTGACCATTGCGTACAGCGCCGCCCTGGTGGCCAAATCGTAGCTTTCAGACCCCATTGTCGGCGAAATCGTACTAGGCAATCACTTTACCCTTCTAGGCAAAAGCCTTTGCCGAGGTGAAGTGCTGGCCTTGTTTGTCAGCCACAAAGTGGTGTTTGATCAGCTTCACGGTTTGCGGGCTGAAATATCGCTTGCTTCCCTCTTTGGTGTAAACTATTTCTGCGAGTGTACAGCGATGCGTGCTCATCCACTGTTTGTACCTAATATAATTATCCAAGTCATCATCTGGGGCTAAATCACCTTCATTCTCTTCTCCTGATTTGTCCGCGAGTCCTTAGTAAGTGCATTACCCCGTCTTCACCAGGGCAGTCCTCAGTTGTGCATCATGCAATCACGGTGTTCAATGTGTCACATACACACATGCGAAATACAGCGTGATCGAGGAGGTTACGGTATTTGAGACCGGGAACGCCGAGAGCGGATATGAGCAGTTTTGGGTTTTGCTGATAAGTGCACATGCACACCGAGTGCGTCCCACTACTGCTGCCTGCCAAGACGCAATGCTTCGGATGAAGGGCATCAAAGGTTAAGAAGCCGGTGCGAGGGTTTTCAGAGTTTTGCTTGTATATATCATATATCTCACACAAATTTTCCAAAGCAAACATTTTCTGAACTCTACTTTTGGTTCCATCAACCTGTCGCACCGTGACACATTCGGACACATTCGGCTGATCTGATCAGACTTATAAAATAGCCATACTTTCACCTTGACTGCGTCCGACACAATCAGAAATTTCCTCGCTTCACAGGCAGCATGTTCAGCGAGAGTGAGCAGCGAGCACTGGGCACCCAAACACGGTGCCACCCCTTGTTTGTGCCCTCCCTGATATTTCACTACGTTCGTAGATTTTTATTTTCGCGATGTAATAAATGGTTGTGCAAATGGTTTATCGGTTATCGGAATGTGATTGCTATATTGTGGATGCTTCTCTCTCCTTGTAATTCATGGTAATGTATAACTCAGAAATCATCTACTACCACAATTTGGAGACATTTCTGCCATTTTTTTTTACCCTTCACCTCACGAGTTAGAACACTTGTGCAACACAACATTCAAGATCAGATGACTAACATTATCATCCCATCACGTGTCTCGAACGCCAAAAGCATTGTATTTCAGCAATATACCGTTCTAAATACATATTCATATAGGTCACGATAAACTAGCGCGAAAACAATCATGCATGCCTAATTTTAAGCTGATATGTAGAGTTTTAAGAGCAAAACCATATTTTTTTTATTTTTTGCTTTGAAAGATTCTATCGAACTTCATTTATGCACTTCTTTAAATCGCATTGTGACTGTCTCGGAAGGTGGTGGTTGTTGGTTTTACGACACGTCGACCGTTGAGTCATGTAACGTCACCAATCTCTCTCGCCGATTGGTCGCGGCCGAAAAGCAGCGACAGATGACACTCGAACCCACAATCTTTCGATTGTGAGACGGGCAACTTACCCCTAGATTACCCGTCCCCCTTTTTGTAAAATAGGTCACCTGTCCTAAGGCCACGATGTCACGATTTCAAATATCCAGTAAACGATAATTTTGAAAGAGCCAAAAGATGCAGTGGGTCATTGTGAGTTCACCGATATGTACTTTTGCACAATTCAGATTGTTCTTCATTTAATTATAGTCCTAAAAAGACATCCCTGTTGGGTAACATCTAAAATATTCCTTGACCGTTGGCCTGATCTTTCTAAAAAAAATATGGCACAGCTGGATTCGGTGCATCAGATAACCCCACACAAATATTGTCATCAAAATATATAATATTGAGTGTTATTTTGGTCCTTTCAATTGTCGATTTGTCGTTGGAATTTCACATTCCATATGGCGGTCTTGGCCAATTTCATTCGGTTTGATTTGAAGAGCACACTCAAGAAGAGCTAGGTCGGATTTCACAAGGACGTATTGTGATATACTGGTGCAGAACACTATTTCTCTCTTCGTTCCAGTTGTGATTTCAATTCAGGTTGGTTGTGATATGAACGTTCCGTCGTGATCCCTCTGCCTTCCCCGCCGATCCTCGATTCCTCTGGCAGCGATATTGACATGCATATCCCGAGACCTCCCCCTCCGGTTTACAGTTATGTGTCATTGCGGTTGGTTCGAGGTCAGGAATCCACCATAGTTATCAGTCCAATATATCCACCAATGGATTCACCAACAGCCGCTCAGGCAATCATCTCACATAGTCTTTTTCAATGCAATGCCATAAGTATCCGCGTTTCGTGCCTATTACACCACTCGTTATTTCCGTCTATGCCTAGCCGTAACAATCAGAACGCAGACATGACTTCATGAAATACATAGCCAATCGGCATCTAGCGGATCGGTTCCTGAAATATATTAATCAATCTCCGTGTTTATCTAATTATGCAGTTCCAAGTGGTTAAAGTATTTGTCCCCATGGTTTTCATCGCTTTTCAATCCCATATAACTATACATGCAGGTTTCCAAACAGAATTTCCTACTTCATTCATCAGCAGCACGAGGCATATGGAAAAGTTATTGACTGGATTGAAACATTGCTAAGGGGAAGGAAACGAAAGGCAGTATGCAATGTATATGAATCTGAATGGAATAATTATGATTGGTGTGCCATTGGGCTCCGTTCCAGATACTCTTCTATTTATAATCTTCGTGAACAATATTGAGGTTAGGCTGATAAAAATGCTGCTGAAATTTGCTCATCATATCAACCTGGTAACAATGGCTACGCGGCCGGTCCTCTGCATGGACCCGGCCAGTCGGCCGGTCGGCTAGTCCGCGGCCTTTTTGCGGCCAGCCGGTTGGCGACTAGAGACGCTTTCTCGGTGCGCTTATCGGTGGAGTGTGGGTTATCAGCGATAAATAACACACATGCCAAATCGGACTGACCGGGGTGTGCGATGGAGAAGGCAGACTTCAGCAGGGGAAGGGGTGGACGGAACGTCACGTTTGCCACTGCCACCTGTTGACAGAAAACGGAGACACAGCCGCATGATTTCACCGTCAGGGCTTCGCTGGCTCCTTTAGCGGACAACTGAGGAACTATTTTTGGACGTTATTGGACGTCATGAACTCTGGACGTTATGAACCCTGGACGTTATGAACGCTCTCTCTGAAGCCAGTTTGTGACGTTGTGGCCCTTAGACGTTATGAACTCTGGACGCCACGAACGCGCCCAATCCCCGACATTTTGGACTTTTTTGGACTTTATTTCGCATTTTGGACGTTATGATCCTTGGACGTTGTGAGCTTTGGACGTTATGAACTCTGGACTTTATGAATTCTGGATGTTATGAATGCCCCCGTTGGGATCCCTAGCGCGCGTTTGTTGTGGCCACGACACGTCTAGGGGGCCCAAAACGTTTTTGGGGCTTTTGGAGCGACTGTTGGGACCCCAGAATGATTTACATGTCCAGGCTGTTCTTTCCTTGCCTCGGCTTCATTTTTGGGTGGTCTCGATGGGACTTTTGGGTGTCACGGTGTGACCTGTCGTGCCCCTAACGTGATTATCAGGGCCCCAGGCGAGACTTTTTGATACCCCCAGGCTCAGCGTGATTTTTAAGGGCCCCGGTCGGACTTCGTGAGGGCCCCGATATGATATTCAGGGGCCCCGGCCCGACGAATTGGGCCCCAGCGTGATTTTCAGTGGCCCGGTCCGTCTTTTTGGGCCCCAGCGTCATCTCCAGGGCCACCGGCGATACTTCTTGGGCCAATAGTGTGATTGCCAGGGGCCCCGACGCGACATTTGAGGCCTCAGCGTGATTTTCAGTGGCTCCGGCGAGATTCTTTGCGGGCCCTGGCGGTATTTTCATAGACCCAGATCTCATTTTTTTGGGGACCCAACGTCATTTTACGAACCACGGAACGATTTCTTTGGCCCCCGATGTGATCTACAGGGGCCTTGGCGCGATATTTGGGGCCTCCAGTGTCGTTTTCACTGGCCCCTGGGCAACTTTTTGGGCCCCAATGTGATTTGTACGTACGGCCTGTACGATTATGTTTTTGTGTCCCCAGCGTCATTTTCAGTGGCACCTGCTCGGCTTTTTGTGGCCACCAATGGGATTTTTAGGGGCTCCGTGCTCTCTTTGGGGCCTCCAGCGTCAATTTCAGAGGCCCCTGTGCGGCTTTTTTGCCCTAAATATGATTTATAGGAGCCCCAATGGTATTTTTGGGACCGCGATGTGATTTTCATGGGCCTTGGTGCGATTTTGGGGGCCCCAACGTCACTTTTAGGGGCCCCTGTGCGACTTTTTTTGGGCCCCGGTGTTGTTTTTGGACCCATGTGCGGCCTTTGGAGGCTCCCAATGTGATTGTTAACCCTCGCCCGTATAGGGGGGGGGGGGGTGCAACCCCCGTAAGGTTTTTTGTGTATTCCTTCCAAACCGGTGAACGGATCGCTCCGAGATTTTGAGTACCCTCTGGGGCAACCTTTTGACGACTTTTGGAGAAATGTTTTTTGGAGGTCATGTCAGGTCACGGAGTTATGAGGTCATAAAGGGGAGCACCTCCGACCAGTTTTCAACAAATACGTGATTATCGCACCTAAATATGACATTGTTGCCTACATCGACTGGTATTATGTGAAATATACAGATGCCCAGATGGGTTCCCATTGAAAAATAATGTTCCAAAAATCGGTGACCTCTGTTGACCTCGGTTGGCCTCGTTTGACCTTTAGACCTTTTTTAGCTGACCTACGGTAATTTTTCGTGCTGAATTCGAATTCAGCGTCCATTTTACCCTAGGGAACTTTAAACTTGGAAATTGGAACCCCTTTTCAAAAAGTTGGATATTTGGGGTCACGGCTTTGACCTCATTTGGTGCATGACATATTGATCCGATCACATCGTGTGACATGTCGTTATGTTCGCAATGTCCCAATAAACATATTTCCGGCCTTTTCGTGCATATTTAGACAGTAGTTTCGATATAACTGACGATTTTCTTAGGAAAATAAAAAAAATCAATTTTAGACTTTTGACCTGACCTGGAAGATCAACCATTGACCTTAGAAGGTCATACTGAATTCCAATCGCGAGATCTCGGCCAGATCTATAACTTTGGTCTTTGGTTCCTTTTCGTAACATGCACGGTTTCGAATCGCCAGGGGGGTCGTACCCCCCCCTATACGACCGAAGGTGGTAAAATGCCGAATACTGGCGAGGGTTAAAAGCCCCGTGCTATCTCTGGGCACCCAGCGTCATTTTCCGGGGGCCCTGCACGACTTTTTGTGCCCCAATATGATTTTGTATGGTCCCAATGTGATTTTCAGTGGCCTTGGTGTGATTTTGGGGGCCACAGCGTCATTTTCAGGGGCCCCTATGCGCTTTTTGGTGACCCCAGCTGATTTCTTAGGACATCTGGGACAATTTTTCCGAACCCCGGTGCGTATTTGTGTCCCACAACCTCTCAGGGGGGCCATGGCCCCCTTAGTCTCCCCCTTCGATACGCCACTGACCTACATCGAGTTTCGCTTGGCAGTTGCTGGGATCGTCCATTAGAAACAGTGGGTAATTTGGAACTTCACCATTTCGTCGTAGCATCTACCAACGCGCGTCAGCTATTGCGGCGCAAAGCTTTCGTTTGAGGAAATGCTATTTTGCGGAACGTCGGTGGAGATGTATTCTCGATAAAGAAGTGGATTACTCTTTGCCGACAAAAGCATTTAAAGGCCAAGAAAGTAAAAATCTTCGACATTTTTTTAACTACAGCGTAGAAGGACGTACAACATGGTGGAGTGTTCGAGCCCGCGAGACAACCTGCTAATGTAATAACTTGAACTCGCGATTCTTGATTCGGACTCGCCAGCGTTGAGTATGTCCGGTCAAAAGGAACTAATACAGGAGGATGGAGTCTGCTCAAAGTCACCAAGTTCTAGCTGGTTGAAGTCCAAGTGGCCAGAAGTAGCATTTTTTACTGGCCTAACGTGCCTTTCCATGCTCTTTGGGTTTGGTGCAACAATTGCATCATCAAAGAAGTCTGACCCAAAGTATTTTGACAAAGGACTAGTCCCTGAACCTGTGGTGAATCCAGCAAATAAGGCAGGATTGTATGAGTCTGGGACTTCCCTGGCTGCAAGAGCTTTAGGTAGAGCAACTCTGTATTCAGTGGGAGGATTCACAGTGTTCTGCATCTTGGTGTGGAAGTTGAGTGGGGCAAGAAATTTTGAGGAATTTCACCACAAAATGGGACATGTCCTACCAAAGGTTTCAAGAAGCAATCCTCCAACTTCAAGGACAGAGTTTGAGAATTTGACAGAGCTATTTCAGTATGTCATTGATGAAGATAATGAGGAAAAGAAGTCAAGACATGAATCTTTGACGACATCTGCTGGTGAAACCAATGCACACAATTGATTGACTTAGCCTTTGTGTTTCATGCCAGTCCAATATATATGTTGAGTTTGTGCTGAGTATGTGACATGATGTATCCTAGTGCTTTGGTAATATAATGCATGTTCAAATACTTGATGGCTGTTGATGACTGATGACATCAAAAGTTGTGAAGCACAGCAAGTATTCACAGCTTAGGAAAGGTGTCGATATGCTTTGGTTATGTGATACTGATGACATTGGCTATGGTAGCACAATGGGGCATGAACAGATTTGAACTTGAGATAATGGATTGATTGGGGTGTGCAAATGTACTTTTCTGGTATCTTTTCTAGATAGGCTTGATCCAGAAGGGCCCCTGTGGCTCTTATTAACCCTTAGCACTTAATTAACTTTTTGAACTCATTTATGCTTTTGGCCATCATGAAATGTGCTGTCAGTAATGCCCTTGAATTCCTATTTTTGTGGAAATGATGCATATTGGGAACATGTATCTGCTAGCAGTTTTGACAGTATTTATATACAGGAAGCCCCGGACACAATTCAGAAAACAATGTATCGACACAACTTGTTGAAGCTGACCTAGCACCTTCTTGCCCTGTCCTTTCTTTGGATAATCACATGTAAGGAAGCTATTCACTATTTAAAATCATGTCATTTGTCATCAGCACAGGAGATAATGGCTCCTTTTGTGGCATGATATTAGATAATACAACATCTGGAGGTTTTTGATAGTCCAACAGCAGTAGGCTATGTTAAGTTTTTCATTGTATATTATTATTCACTATGCATCACACCCAAAACCCACCTTTCTTTACAGGTGTCCTGATTTTTGTTGCATGCATGGGGGATGTCATGTATCTTCAAGGGCAGAGATGATTTTCTGGTGTTTTGTTTTAATGTTATTTGAACAATTTTTATGTTCTGCTTTTGGTGAAATGGCTGCTCAGTGAGATATACATACTTCAACTTGAATGGCTTATATCTTGAAGTCTTCATTTACGAAGGAAATTGACATGAAATCCATTTAAATCACAGCAGAAATGTCCCTATTTATGGTTTTGTTCACAAAACATTGGCCCACAGGTTCTCCTATAAGTAATCTTTGTTTATTGTTTTGACTTCCTGGATTCATTTCCATACACCACGATGTACACCTGTGCTAATTATTACTTTTTTCACCATACTCAATTGCTTACACCTCTGCCATCACATTTTTGCTAGATGCCATATGTATTTATCAATATTATCCTTTCCCTGTACTTCACCCTAGCATAATGCAATATTCCTTCAACATCATCCTCGGTCTTGACATCTTTAACCTCTACCCTCCACTGTATAGTCAATTAATTCCAGGACACTGGGTGTCAGCATACAAGTATATGTGCATATCCAACACATTTTCAGTCATTTCCTAAACCAATTGTTTGCTGGTAGGTTGATTGTTGAATATGTATTCATCATTATTCATCTGGTTATGTTTAGACACTTATGTTATCCATATATGTTATGTTGGCCATGATCAGTCTTGGCCAGTTGTCTGGCATAAGCATGGTTGGTGGATGCTGAATATTTTGCTTGATTTTCAATGTGGCCAGATAAAACTATATTCAACATGCAAAGTTCTGACCAGCTTACAATAAGGTGGTAAAGGCGGGTGAAGGCTATGTATGAAATTAATGGTTATGTAATGGATTTGTGGGGACTTGTGGCCAACCAGTTTGTTTAAACAACAAATTACAGTTCTCTTCATTTGTGTTTTAAATGATGTATTTTGAACATATATGGATGCTTCCCATTGTCAAAGGCAACTGACTTCTCTTGGTTTGCTTGATATAAATTTTATAAATGCTGAAGAGGCTCATATCAGGTATGCAAAATCAAGCATTAGCCTGTAATTATGTGTTTGCAATTTTCATTGTTTTATCATGTCTGTCATTGAATTGACTAGCTGCAGCATGTGTGCTCATCAAAGAATGTCAAGGAGCCAAGGTGAAATACTCTCATAAGTGAGGCAAGCTATGAAATGTCATGTGGTATAGGATTTTGCTCTTAATGGGGAGTCTTACTAGAAACTGGATAAAACCCACCACATTCCCTGCTGAGGGCGCTAGTGCGCTCACTATGTATGACGTTTCGGTCAGTCTCGACGACGTTTTCGCAAGCACTTACTAAATATACCTTGGCTGTGCTGCCTAGTGGTGGAAATGTGTGTCAAAATGAAATGACGATTCGTGGAGCGGCCTGCAATAAGATGTTTTTTAAATAATTATTTTGACAGTTCAACACATATATATTTTCTAAACTGGTATTATCATAACATATATATTGCTGTAGAATACAACCAAACTGAGCGAATGGCATGAACCTGTCATCTCTAAACCTTCAATCTGGATAGAGTTTTCGTTCCAGGAAATTTATGAAGAACAATACCTACCTTGATATGAATTATGACGACAGAATTTATGGGTAAATTTTAGATTGTCATACTAGATAATTATAATCCTGTTTTTCAATGTATCAATAAATTAACGAATATTCATGTTTTGTGGGTCTTGAGGGAAGTATCGACGCTCTGTCAGCGTTGCGCTAGCCCCATCTATGCTTACTATAAAATACTTCAGGTTCGACATTATATGAACCAATATAGGGAACCGACAGGGGCATGGTAAGCACACATGGTGATATGCTTCACTGACGGATCTGTATTTCGTTACGGGGGTGCGGGCTTATTTTTTTTTGGGGGGGGGCGCCTTTTCCATCCGGAGAAGCACCTTCGGATAAAAGTTTGTTGAGTGTGGGAAATGGGAGGCATGGGTGTAGGAACATGGGGCAGGGGGCCATGACCCTCCACTTTCTATGAAAGTTTAACATTAATGCTATGGCGATGCATGGCAAGAATGAACTTCAAAATGGATTTCCCCCCTCCACTTTTTGAGATATTCTCTGAGGGGAGGGATGGGTGCAATCGAGCTTCCCACATGCCGAGGACGTTATCTATTCGGAGAAGCGTCACTTCGGCTGAAAAATGTGGTGAGGATGGAGGGGGTGAAGGTGCATTCAACCTTCACAGAAAGATCGCGCCTTTGCCGAAGGGGGAATAATGTATGGGAAATAAAAAGGAAATAATGCATTATTTCGTTTCTTTGTTTAGATTCCTTTGCTACCTGGATGAGCGACCATCTATGTCGGAGACCTTAACTGGGTTCCTAAGGGGAGGGAGGAGGGTGGCCGTCCCCTAGGACCCCGCTGGATCTGTTAGGTAGCTTGATGCAATTCGATGGAGATATGCCCCGTTGTCATACAAGTGGGTAGAAACAAATGAATAACGTTGAAAAATAGAACTTCGAATCGGAAGAAATGTGAACATTCATATGGAAGAAGTTAGGCAGAACTTAGCAATGGTAGAAGAGAACCTTCACGGCGATGTAAATTCATTTAATATGCACCAGAAGCCTAATCAGAAGGGTAGGAGTGCCGACACTCGATTCGCACATGTTCCATCATTGTACATTGCGACTGTTGCAAAAATAAATGTTGCCACCCATAGCCTAGTCTTCGGAACATAATTTCGTCGAGGGGAGGGCGCAACACATGAAAGCAATAAGCGGGCACAAGTGGGTTGGGGGCATACCACTAGTATCCCATGTTATAAGTTTATATTATTTAGAGGTGGAAAGGCCACATGGGTGGGGGGGGGGTGATGCAAGCTTCACCCCTGTCACCACGTATTGTCAATTCACTAAGCTGATAATTGCAGTGCCACCTTTTATATCTCATGAAGATGGTGCTATAAGCTCCAGGTGTTTTGTCTTGCATACATTTGGAGAAGAATGTATCCGTTGAATTATGGCCCTCGCCATACTGATGACTCCCGAGTATTCAAGTTGAAATATTGAGAGCGTATTCCAACTCACCTCACCACACTAACAAACATTTCCTCGGGTAACACAGGCAAATCTTTCAACGCTAGATTTAACCACGATTTTTATCAGTTGATTGTGATATGCTTCCATCGCTCATTTTCGTAAAACGCCTTGCTTACCTCGGGACGAGAACGGAGAAATTCAATTTTCCTGAAGAGGAGAACGTTGCTCGGTCTCCAACCAAATGCGACCAGTGTAGCAGACGCAGAAAAAATGCACTCTTCACCAAATGTATTCCACAAGTTACAAGCATTTACAGATACAAATGGTAACAGACGCAAACAGAACATATCAGTGCACACGCATATTTCACTGGCGGATCCAGAGGCGGGCGAGCACTGTATGATCCCGTGCCCGGTCCAGATCGGTGAACGACAATTTTCATATAACCGAGAAGAGTGCCGCATCATGAAGGTTCATCCGTACCAACTCCAATCGGCCAAAGGCCACCATCACGCCATCCCGCCGTCGGAATGTTCAGCGAAAGGTGTCCCCTGTACAAAAATGCCTTAAGCTGTTCGTGCATATCCTCCACTGCTCTCATCCCTGTTCTGGATCGACGATTCCACGGTAGACAATAATACAAAGCGAAGAAAATCGGACGATTCTTGCCACCTTCATCCCAGCTTCAATGTTTTCCAGGAAGGACACTTATACACAAAACCATCAAATGTGTGCAACACAAGGCCATCATTGATCCTGCAGCTGGAATGACGTGATTTGAACATGTGCTAGGCCTGTGTCGAGGTAGTCGCAACACATTAGAACATCAAGTGTCATAATAGCGCATGCCAACGACATGCCAGTATACTTTTGTAGTGAAGTGGCCTGTCACAGCCTATAATTAATATATGTGAGCCCTCTCTTCAGTTGTGCACAAAATGACACCGCTGTCCCACCACCACCTGATGTCCCACTGTGGTCGGAGAAGTGGTTGTCGGGCAGCAGCTAATCTCGGCCAACCAGTTGGCACCCCTTGACGTCCATGTAGCACATGCTGAAAGCACAAAATATGATTAGACCTTGTTACTAAATATGCTCCACATTCTGCAAATGGATACAGGTCATTGTATGTGGGCTGGTAGACCGAACACTGGTTGGTTGGTTATTGGTTTTACGACACGTCGACCGTTGAGTCATGTAGCGTCGCCAATCTCCACGCCGATTGGACGCGGGGAGGTAGCGACAGGTGAGACTCGAACCCACAACCTGATTGTGAGACGAGCATCTACCCCTAGACCACCGGTCTCTGAATTGTGCTGACAGGTGTGCATTTGGTACACACAGGATCCCAACTCTGGACCTAGCCCCAGCCAAGGTCATGACAAGGCTGGCCCCATCTCCCAGCCAGATATACCTGCATGGGTGGCCAATGGAGGGAAGCCTCCCATGTGCCTGCTGGTGACACATTCCATATCACCATCAAAATGAGCATACCTCCAGCTGCCCCCATCTGACATGAAACACCATCACATAATCATACCACTTAGGGTGCCACTCAATCACAAAGCAATCAGACAAATATCACACATGTCCCCATTGAGATGGGAATGCTCTCCCATTTAGCACAGATCAGGCATATGACACACCACCCCATCACAATTAAGACATGATGTCCTACAATAAGCTACAATTGAGATTTCCAGTGCTCCTGACTGGGTTGGTGGGCTGTGGAGCTCGAGTAAAAACAGTGTCTCAATCAGTGCTGTGGCACTGCATTTGATAGGTTCAGAGATCATTAGCATTCTTTTTAAGGTTTCTGAGTAGAAAGATGTGGTAATATGGTCGCAGGATTAAATATCCAGATTCTACAATCACCTATAACTTTACTATTACAATCATCAATAACTTTCCATCATCATACAAACACCAGTTCCAAATTGGAAATGCTGGAGGCAAACCAAGGAATGCTACTAAACATCAAGACTGCAAAGTATGACAAATGGCTGACAGGGCACAGCAACCATGGACAAAAATAAAATAGGGAGATCGAATGCACCACCAAATGCAAAAAAAACATGAGGTAAGGAAATCAAGAGGCTTATAGCAAGAACCTTTTCTACATAAACACATCTTCAGTTTTTAAATTGAGTTTGTCACATTTTGAAGGTTTTCTCCAATTGTTGTGATTTTCTTCTTCTTGCAAATCTTCAAGTCATGTGTGAAGTGTCAGTGGATTATCAGTTAACCCACACCAGGTACCTGTTGCTGCACCAATTGCTGCACCAGCCACACCTCTGGCCTCCCACCCTGCTCAAACAATATCTTGTTGAAAGTGCCACACTTTGCAGTCTGGCTAATCATGAAAGGAATATTTATTGAATATGTAGTTTACATAGGATAAGTTCTGATTAATCATTTCCCAGAATGAAGAATATTAGCAAGATCTTAAAGCACATTCTGCACATCTAATAAAACATAAGTAGATGTGATGCAATCATGCAATCAAGCATATGTACTTCAGTGCACTTTCTTAACCAGGAAAAGCAATGTCTTGAACACAAAAGCAATTTCTTACACAGACCAGTAATGTTTCAATTAAACCAGTAATGTTAATTTCTTACCAGATCAGTAATAAAATAAATGTATCAATTTAACATCAAAGTCAAATATTTCAACATGAAAATGGTGCAAATGGAACCAGCATGCTAGGCACATACCAAGCATGTGGAGTTCTCTAAAATGAGATGTAAATCCAATACAATCCATTCAACAAAAATGCAAGCATGTGTCCTGTTCAAACTATTCATACCACATGTATGGTGCATAAACAACAAAGTTACACCATACTTATGGTGCATACCTACAGCATCAACATTGGTGGGTGTATTTGTGAATATCCCAATATTAGGTAGCCTTCTTTCTCCTAATAAACAGGCGGAAACATACCTACCTATCTACCTACTTAATAATAATTGAACCTCTATACCACGGGGAGCGGTCAACTTGTTCCGGGCCTGTGACGTAGCCAAGGCGATACTCGGCAGCACCGTGCGTGCATGTCAAGCCAAAACGGCCAATATTTGCCACGGTTTTACGCAGGCACTTTTTATTGTATATAGGCAAATTTGACATCATGCGAATGCCTGAAGAATTCTACATACGAATCCGGATCGTTTTTACTTGCATCTCCTCGAAAAAGTATGTTTCCTTGCCGGTAAACGAGGACACTACACAAAACCGGCCAGCCGACTCCCGGAGGGCGGGGCCTAGAGTCGTTGCCATGACGACCGGCTAGCCCTCAAGGCCAGTCGTGCGTCGAGCCTCGACAGAAAAGGAAGCTGCTGTTAAATGAAATTGCCAGGAATCTGCTAGATTTGGAATATTCTACTATAGGATTCTGTAATCTACCAGATGTCCACCACATTCTAGTAGAATATCGCATATTCTAGCATTCGACGTCACCAAGGCACAGAGATACTCGATCTGAGAATCTACTAAACTTGTGTGTACCCGTTCTTTAATATACTCTGCTATACCATATCAACAAGAAAGCGGTGTTTGTTGTCTGAGTTGCGGCATAAACGTAACTGTTCTTCCCAACACATCGGGTCTGTTCCTGTGGCTCCACTAACCTCCACAAACCTCCACTGGTCGTTCCCGTCGCAAATCCGGTGGATATTTTTCCTCCACCAACTCCACCAGTGGACCAAAAGCTCCACCAGCCCAGAAGCAGGGTCCAATTGTGATTTTTCAGTTGAGCTCAATTACGGCGCACTTGCGCCATATATTTGCGCGTAAACAACGTCCTCCATCATATGAATCTCATCTTCATGCATCAACTGAATACCAGGATCATCCTTCGCAAAGGAAATATGAAATTACTACTACAACTATGAACAATAATCGAAGTCACAGATGCAGATCACAAAAGATGTTTTTAGGCCTTTGATCTACGTCATTCGGCCTAAGGGAAGATGCAAGGCGATATAAGGGAAGATGTTACTTTACCGGCCGGATCGGCCGCAATTCCCGTGCCCAGGAGTACCGCCGTTCTCCTGGCGCCGACTAAAATCCTACTCGAGCCCGATCGACGAGGTCGGGCAAGTTGAGATGAGGAAAAGTCAGCATCGGGTAGAGAAGCGCCTCGGGGCCGAGGGAGCCCGGCGGGTCCAGACACTAGATTATATGCTGTACGTTAAGAAGGCAGGCCAAACCGCAAAACGGGGGAGACGATGCTCAATCGAGAGGAAAGAGAGATTGCCTGGTCCATCCCATAGGCGAAAAGGACGTGTGCTCCCCAAAGTTTCTGAGGACACATACATAGCCAGAAATAAAGATAAATTTGGGACTTTGTAAAACAAGGCACAGTAGCGCAACCAGGAGGGGAAGGGGCCATGCCCCCCCCGAATTTTTTTTGGGGCCCGCGAAGCGGGCCCCTGGCTCGGAGTGGGTCACCCTACTCAGAGCCCTGGCTAGGGGCCCGCGAAGCGGATCTGTGGCTCGAATCAGGCCCTTTGAACCAACTGAAAATCTGGGGGCCCGTTTTAACCAGGGCCCGCCTCGAACCGGGGCCCATTTTGACTCAGGGGCCCGCATTGAACCAATAGCCCGATTAGAACCAGGGGATCGTAGTTATCAGGCATCCGAACAACGCACAAAGCATCTGCAGCTGCGCTGCACGATGTTATTAGCTGTGCTTTGCGGTGTACTGGCGGCCTGTCAGAAGGAGGAATTAATTCAGAATGAGGGTTTAAGTCAGAATGAGGATTCGGTGTTAAAGGTATGTTCGGTGTTGCATGTATACATATATCATATTATTTCTCTAGGAGGAAGGGGCACGTAAAGGAAAAGTGTTTTTATTTCTGCGAAGTTTTACAAACATAGGGGCCCGCTCAAACATACAAACATAGCCCGTACGTGCATGTTTTCCGCAGACTTTTTCAAAACATGAGGGGGACCCGCTTGCGAGGGGCCCGCTCTCCAACCCTGCCCCCCCTGAACTGAAATCCTGGTTGCGCCACTGACAAGGCATACTATGTACATTGTGTGATCATCTGGACAAACATTTGAAAGACAATTTTGCCAATTTATGATACGGTGCCAAATGCTTCCTTTTTGTCGCGGAATTCAAACCGCTGTCAGCTGATTTCCCCACCAAGCTCCACCGGTCGTTCCCGTGGGCCAGTCTCAACCAGCCTCAACTAGCCTCCACTGAGTTCCTTCTGGTGGAGCCACGGGAACAGACCCATCCTGTTCATGAGCCTGCCCTCTCTCCTGCCAGAATTTCTGCTGAACGTCACACACGAAGTGAGGTCACCATTGACGTCACGGATTCTATCCAGTTTCTAGTACGACCCTTAATAGTACGACCCTCAAATACAATCTTGATGGTTTTGTCTTATCCTGAAAATGGAGCAAAATTAAGATAAAGAGTATCATAGACCAATAGATCAGAATGAAGAAACTGACAGGTTGATGTTTCGTCCTTGGTCAGACACTGTGTACACCGGCTATGCTGGACAGTGGCGTCGCCACGAAATTCTTCCAGGGGGGAAATGTTGATAGGGGGCCTCCTGCTCCCCGAAAGGGTGCCTCCACTGTGTTAGGGCCTCCTATTGCTCATAGTATGGTTCCCGAATGGGAACATGATTTCACATTGATGTCTTGTTTGTTCTTGGCATGGTGCATGACTTACGCAAAACGCAATAGCAAGAATCATTTTTTTTCGCTGAGAACTGAGCCATACCAGGGTATAAATAAGGGGAGCATTCATAACGTACAAGGTTCATTTACTACCAAAGTTCATAACGTACAAAGCTCACAACGTACAAGGATCATAACGTACAAAAATCGAAATAAAGTACAAAATGCATTGGATAGGGCGCGTTCACAACGTACAAAATTCGATCACAACGTACAAAACAACGATCACAACGTACAAAACTGGCTTCAGAGGGAGCGTTCATAACGTACAAAGTTCATTTACGTACAAGGATCATAACGTACAAAAATAGTTCGTCAGTTGTCCGCTAGGAGAGCCAGCGAAACCCTGGCGGCGAAATCTTGCGGCTGTATCTCCGCTTTCTGTCAACAGGTGGCAGGAGTGTGCGGTTATTGACGCATGGTACCTGGTAAATGTGCTGCCAAATGTGGTCTGGTGGTTTCTTCAGATTTTCTTCAATTTCTCCAGGGGACGAGCACATTTCCTCAGAGGGTCGCCTTCGGTGGAAAAATCCATTGAGTGGGTGCAGGGGCTGCATTCGATAATACTGAGGAGACGCCGTTTCGTCTCCAAGGGGCGCTTCTTCCCACGAAAAGAGCGCCTTTGGCTGACAAATTCGTTCCAAGGGGGGGCCTTTCCCGGTGGGAGGGACGCCACCTATCCCTGGGGATGGGGCGGGGGTTGTCCTCACCCAGATGGAGATGTGGTCTCCTCGAGGACTCTCAAGTGGATCCTTGATCCTCGCTCAACGAGTGTTTCAACTGATTGGACGGGGAGTGGGGCAAGCCGATATTTAGGCCAATTCTTTGATGTTCATTGTCCACTGCCGTCGGGGATAAAAATGTGCTGCATGGAAGGTACACCTTGAATTTTCTTCGTTGTTTGAACATCCACAGCCACTGCAGTGGTGGAAGCAGTCAGGGTTCAGTCGACATTGGAAAGCACCCCGTTAATAAAACGTGCACCGGTTTTAGACCGCTTAGCACCGAAGTTTATGATTAAGACAATATTTTCCTCGTAAAATGTTTAGTTTTGCCGCAAATTGGAAATGAAGGTTAATTTTCCTACAACCAGATCATCTTCAGAGCATGGCCCCCAGTGGCTATTCCCTAGATCCGCCGCCACTCCCTCTTCACCACCACCGGCATCACCTCATGTCATCACAGTTGTTATCTGTCTGCCACCTATTCATAGATTTCTCTGAAACTAGAAATTATAGATGAAACTGGCGTTACGTGTCGTTAGCGGGCATGCCGTTTCGGCGGCAGCGGGCCTGACGTGTCGACGGTGGACCTGACGTGTCAGTGGTGGACCTGACTTGTTGGTGGAGGACCTGACGTGTCGGCGGCAGCGGCCCTGACGTGTCGTCGGCAGCGGGTCTGACGTGTCGGTGGCAGCGGGCCTGACGTGTCGGTGGCAGCGGGCCTGACGTGTCGGTGGCGGACCTGACGTGTCGGTGGCGGACCTGACGTGTCGGCGGTGGCTGACCTGACGTGTCGGCGGCGGCGGACCTGACGTGTTGGTGGCGGACCTGACGTGTCGGTGGCGGACCTGACGTGTCGGCGGCAGACCTGACTTGTCGGTGGCGCACCTGACGTGTCGGTGTCGGACCTGACGTGTCGATGGCGGACCTGACGTGTCGGTGGCGGACCTGACGTGTCGGTGGCGGACCTGACGTGTCGGCGGCAGCGGCCCTGACGTGTCGGTGGCAGCGGGTCTGACGTGTCGGTGGCAGCGGGCCTGACGTGTCGACGGCGGACCTGACGTGTCGGTGGCGGACCTGACGTGTCGGTAGCGGACCTGACGTGTCGGTGGCGGACCTGACGTGTCGACGGCGGACCTGACGTGTCGGTGGCGGACCTGACGTGTCGACGGCGGACCTGACGTGTCGACGGCGGACCTGACGTGTCAACGGCGGGCCTGACGTGTCGGCGGCGGACCTGAAGTGTCGGTGGCGGACCTGACGTGTCGACGGCGGATCTGACGTGTCGGTGGCGGACTTGAAGTGTCGGTGGCGGACCTGACGTGTCGTCGGCAGGGGGCCTGACGTGTCGGCGACGGACCTGACGTGTCGACGGCGGGCCTGACTTTCAAATCAGTCTCACCACCCCAGCCACAAATTATCTTGCGGAGGAGTAAAGTAAAAGTAACAACATTTAGACATCCAGGAGATGTTCCCCGCCCAGCCCCACCTTAAGCACCTGAGACGTCACAAACACTATAACGTAAAACTCCCTTAACGTAGATGTACACTAGCCTTAGCTTCGATGACACACTAGCTTTAACACGCGCCCTGGAGGGCCTCTGAGAATTACGCGCACTGGAGGGGGGGCGGATTCCGCCCCCTAAGATCTCGGCTCCTAGTAAAGCTGGAGGAATGAAATTCGCAGGGTGGATGGGCACGGTAGTGAACTCTATTCTGTGCAATTTTCGTTACCTTTAGTCAATATCTTCAAGGTCAAATGAGGTCAGATTGGAAAAAAAAATCCGGTTTTGCGTGGCTTGGCTTGTCGTCGTTATGGATCGCTGTGATTGTGTTTAAATGCCCAAAATGGGCATCAATGATGTTTTGGACATTACTAATGATGCAATGCAGATGATAGACCCAACATTTGACCTCAGGTCACCTACATAGCACCACTTTATCAGGTCAGTTACCTGTTCCAGTTACCGGAACCGGCCGCCCGCCCGACTGCTCCGTCGGGCAGCTCGGAGCAATCGGCTTCGTGAAGAAGGGAGTGAAGTACATGAATAAAGTATGGAAGCGCAATGATAAACAGTACAAATGACAACCAGTAGTGCATTTATGACAACATTCCAGTTGATCAAGTTTGGTTCCATTAACCTGTCATGAACTTGACCTGACTTGACCTTAGTGACCTAACATGACCTTGAAACCATACAGCATATCAATATGCATCAAACAAGTCCCTAGTGTTGCCTAGAACCCTTCCCTTTTGGCAGTATACTGGGAGCGCATCTGCGCCGATTTTTGTGGTCTGGCGCTATAACATGTTTTGACTTTAGCGGCTCCTAACTTGAAAAATATTCGGGCGATTTCCATTTTTCTTACTTTAAACGACGCGCCGTTCATTTTTAAGCAGGTACACTGAAAATTGCGTATATCGACCGGTCAAATTTGCAGTTATTTGCGAAAAACCGGAGGGGTGGGCGGATTTCGCCCCCCCTCCATTGCCCGTGTTAAAGGCGGTGCAAATAACCTTTAGGGCCGGCACGCCTAAAAATAACTCCCCCCACCCACCCCCCATCATCATTGGTGTTGCCAATTAAACCACATTGCTTGCATATGTGACCGAGTACACTGAAAGTTAAATCGTGAAAATTATTGGTGTTGCTATGGCAGAACCAAATATATAGGCGTTTCCATCAATAAAGAAAGTTGTTGTATTCCAATATATTTAGCAACATGTTCCTTATTCTTTAAAAGGCAATTTAAATGGCAGCAAAAATATCTCAATGGGTGCTTCACCGACAATACTAAAAGTTGACGACCTTCCGCCCACCAATTGCTTGGCCAATATGGAATTGGGGGGGGGCGTGGGCCACGTAGCGATTTTCAAAATTTAGGAAAAAATTTGGATTTGTCAAAATTTGCATTTTATGTAACTTTCTACCTACATCATGTTCTTGAAGCTTTCGAGATTTGCATCGTTCGTTCGTTGGTTGGTTGTTGGTTCTTACGACGCATTTGGCCGCTAGATTATTAGCATTACTAATCACTCACGCCCATCAGTCGTGGGCGGCGAGCGACGACAGGTGAGATTGGAACCCACAACCTTTCGGTTTAGAGAGCAATATCTAACCCCAAGACCACTTCGTCCCTACGATGCGTATTGCCACTTGATTTCGTTTCATAGTCGACACAACGCATGTGTCTACATATATAAATGCGTGAATTACTTGGTACATTTGTGACTTAAGGTAACAACAGGTCATGCAAATGACCTTCGATGATCATAAGATGGAAACAAACAGAAAACCAAACAAACAACAAAAACTTCTACACTGAGAAGGTGGTTTTATTTCGACTTGTAAGCACCAATGTTCCGTCCTGATCTAAAAATGCCGAAGGGCATAGTTCTTAACTTGATTGAAAGTAAAATAAGGTGAAACGTTTTGGCCCACATTGGCAAGGAATACTGTGCTTTTAATAAAAATTAGATATATTAGATCTCAAACTTTTCGATCATGGATCATTTTCAAGAATGACAATATTTTGTACACATCAATTCATGACAAAAATCATACACTGAAATCACGCACCGAATTCAAATCGCATCGTCGCATATTTTGTCGCGTCAACAAGAAATCACCTTCACATCTCGCATGTACTAAGCTCAACATACACGGTATGCACACTTCCCAATATCATACATCACACGGATCTCACAATTTCTGCAATCGCCTCCTCTATCGCTCCCTCTCCCCCTCTCTCTCTAACTATATATATATATATATATATATATATATATATATATATATATATATATATATATATATATATATATATATATATATATACACCCATACATACATATACTCATATATACATATACATATATATATATATATATATATATATATATATACATCTTTCCCTCCCTCTCTCTCTCCCCCCTTTTCCTTGATCACCCCTAGTATCCGTCTCTGGATCATCTCTCCATTCGTCATATCTGACTACTCTGCTATATGTTTTGTATGAGTGAAAATACCATAACAAGTGCCTACGTGTGAAATACTAAGGTTATGTGATGTACCATGAGGAGTTCTGGGAATTCATGGTGGGATGTGTGTCTCGAATACACAGGGACTCCAAAACCTTCAGATCCGCGTTGTCTCTAGCTGACCCCAGTATCTCTACATACAAATTTACGTTGGTCTCAGAATGTTCCATGGATGGGTGGCTTTCGAGCATGTGTTCGCCCATGGGAGTCTAGGAGCGTCTCAAACGTACGTCACTGAGATGTTCATTGTAGCGCTCCCTGATAGGTCTTTTAGTTTCTCCGATATAAAATTAGTGACGGCATGCTTTGCAAACAATTTTGTATATCACGTTCTTTTTAGTGCATTTCCCTTTCAGGCAATTGACACAGGTGTGACATACACGGTTGCCAGAAGGACACTGAGGATTTTGCAGGGCTGATTTTATTAATCTGGATTTCAGTATACTTCCACTAGTCCAGGCCACCTTCAAGTTCTTTATTCGAGATGATTTTACGATCCTTGTGCAAAGTGCATCATTTACAAATGGCAGTCTACCCCCCCGACGAGGCACCACCTTTTCGTGGTGGGGGGGATTGAGTGTCCTAAGGACCCGGATTCCCAGTACATCGGTGAGCCGGCGAGGGGCCAGACTAGGAGTGCCTCACTCGTCCTTCCATCCATACGCTCCCATTCCAATGCCCATCTCATCTCAACATCCATGTCCTTCACCTGGCCCTGCAACACCAACTCTCCCTATCATGAGCAGGTAGGACATCTTCCCCGGTCCTACCCACCAGCTCAGTTTTATCGGGGTAGCCGCGCCCCTTCGGCCCGCCCCCCGGGGTTGACGGAGTCCTGGAGGCTGAGGTCCCCCGTCGCACGGAGCTAGCTGTGGCGGGGGACCAACACTCCTCTTTGGTCCTAATATCCCGGAGGGGCGGGCGGGCCCGTAGGGCCCCATACGGGTCAAGTGGCCGGTCGCCTCGGGCCGGGGACCTGGGATTCTTCCCAGTGTCTGCCGGCCCGGCCGGCTGGGGTCAAGGGGTGGGCGGCGCTGGATCCTGGTCGGGGTGGTGAGTCTCTCTCTCCCGGCCGGGCGAAGGCGCCGCCTGCCCCGTATAGCTCCTCGGGCGCTTGGCGTCCTCCCGTCCGCGGGGCCCAGGCGTCCCCCCGGCAGGGCCCCTAAGTGGTGGGGCGCCCGAGGAGTAGAAACCAAGAAACAGCACATGGCACCAACAACAACAAAAAACACTCCTGGTCCCTCCCGTGAGGGCCAGACCACCTATTCAGGCAGCACCAAGATGTTTCCTGCTATTCCTCGGATTCTCATTTTTCGCGGACAATCACAGAATCTCTCTGCTCTGTCGCCCTTTCAGAGACGAAATGGATGCGACCGGCTGGGAAAAATTATTCGATGCGAAAAGTTGAAGGATGGAGCGTTGGAGGTCGAGTTTGCGGTAGCGGAGGAGGCGGAGAGAGCGTTGTTGACGACTGAGTTTATTTACGGTGTACGGAAGGGAAACAAGCATGTAGATGAAACTATTCGAATTCATGTAGAAGCACACAAAACAAAGAACTCATCGCGAGGACTCATCAACTGTTATGATTTGAAAGATGTGTCGGAAGATGAAATTGTGGATGGCCTGTCGGAGTTTGGGGTTACGGAAGCAAGGAAAATGAAGGTGAGGAAGGGTTCGGAGATGATTTTAACGAACAACGTGATATTAACCTTTAGCACCACAGTTCTTCCCACTGAAATCCGTGTGGGCTACGTCCGTGTGAAGGTTCGAGTTTTTATTCCCAACCCCATGAGATGTTTTAAATGCCAACGATATGGCCACACCAACCAATACTGCCGGAATCGCCCCGTGTGTGGCAAGTGCGCGTCAGTTGAACACGCAAGTGGGGCCTGTACTTCCGAGATGCATCATTGTGCGAATTGTGGTCGGGGACAGAACCCCCACATTTCGTATGATCGTACCTGCCCAATGTACACAAAAGAGAAGGAAATCATATCAATTAAGCACACACAAAGAGTAACATTTCGAGAGGCGAGAGATATCTACGAACAAACTCATCCTAAAATATCATACGCGTCCAAAGTTAGAAATACCACGTCGATTCCACAGAACACTCAGTCCGATAGATCTTTTGAGTTGATCGAGAAGCTGTCAGCCCTTCTCCGAGCGTTTGGAGCGCCTCTCGAGTCGCCAGCGGCGCGAGGGTGGCAAACCCAAAGGGACGACGCGACCGAGGTACCACCTACGAGTGGACGCGTCCATCAAGAGACCTCTCGATCAACGTCGGAGGGTGGGGAGTGGACTCTGGTCCAGCGGTCTAAGAGGCCTCCCCGGTCCTTTCAACCAAATTCCAGCCCCTCTCCATCTACCTCGAAGTCCCTACCTCTCACTTCTCATCGGCCCCCCAACCCACTCTCGCCTCCCATGCTCACCACCACCACCATCTCCAAATCTCTTCTCTCCACCTCCTCTCTGCCTGACCGTTCTCCCCTTCCCGTGAGTCAGACCTCACCCCCACCCTCAACATCCACTTCCGCACCTTCATCGCCATCCAGAAACACCCGAGCAATCCAAATCCCAGATATTAACCTCCACTACCAGGAGGTCGAGAGACGCGCCCGCGATGCGAAGCGGGCGCGCCTTGCTGAAATGGAGAGGGCTCGGGCGACGAGCCGCCAATGTCATGATAAGGACACTCGCGCAAGGCCGGCTACCCCATCGCCACGAAGGCGAGTTGAGGGACCGGCAGTAACTCTCGCTGCCCATGAGATGGGCCCTCCTCCACCTCCGCCTCGGCTGGGGCCCCAGAAGCGAGGCTTACCGTCTACTGGCTCCCCACCGGGCCACGAAACGCCCAGCTCCCGCCCCAGAACTCAGTCCATTGGACTGAGCAGCAGTGCATCGTCCGAACCAAACCCCTGCCTAGGGCGGACGACAAACACCAAGTTTTGAAAACGCACGTTCCCCGTGCTAGTCACTCCTAGCCACCGCACTCGTCTACCAAAGTGCGCTCTCTAATCTTACAATGGAACATCCGCGATTTTAGAGCGAATTTTACTGACCTGCAGCGAGTTTTATCTCTGGAAGTTCCCATGGTTGTTTGTCTCCAAGAGACAAAACTGGCGCCCGGTATCCATTGCTCTATAAATGGATATTCCATCTTCCGGAAAGATGTAGGCAGGACCGACGCCGTGGCATACGGAGGCACTATGTTGGCGGTGCATCACAGCGTACCAGTGCAGCAGGTCCCATTGTGCACCTCACTACAGGCGGTTGCGGCACGTGTGGCCGTTCCCCGCCGTGCAATGACTGTATGCTCCGTATACCTACCGCCTGGAGTTCCTCTTCCTTTAGCAGAACTAAGACGGCTAATGGTAGAACTCCCCCTCCGGTCCTTCTAGTGGGCGATTTTAATTGCCATCACACTACCTGGGGATGCAATTCCGTTAACGCTCGCGGGGGACACTTGGAACGTTTTATCAACGATGAGTGCCTATTTCTTTTGAACACCGGCTCGCCTACCCACATTACAATGCCTTCTGGTAATACATCAGCTTTAGATCTGAGCCTCTGTAGCCCACTCTTGGCCCAGAGCTTGGAGTGGTCCGTGGACACTGATCCACTTGGGAGTGACCACATGCCAGTATGGTTGGAATACAAGGATGGAGGTGCTCTTGGCAGGAGACCTCGGCGATGGAACCTACGTAAGGCCAACTGGATAGAATTTGATGCCGAACTTATGGCAAAATTCACATCCGACGAGCATCCACCATCAGTAGCCGACTTTACGCAGCGCCTCATTGACACTGCCACTGCCTGTGTCCCGCTGACAACAGGAGCACCCCGTCGCACCCCGGTGCCGTGGTGGACCCTGGAGTGCCGGAACTCCATTCTGGCTCGCAAACGGGCTTTTCGAGCTTTCAACCGACAGAGTACAACGGCTAACTTAATTACCTTCAGAAAGGCCAGAGCCTTTGCGCGTAGGACGGTTCTGGAGGCCAAACGGGCATCCTGGCGCAAGTATATCGGAGGAATCAGCTCGTCCACACCCTCAGCCGAGGTGTGGGCTCGCATCAAGAAAATTGGTGGCAAATTTTCCCCCGCCCCCCTTGCCCGTCTTGCGGTCAGGCGGTTGTGACGTATTTCAGCCATCTGAGGTTGCGAACGAGATTGGCCGAGCCTTCTCACAACGGTGCCTGGCTGGCAACGTAGATCCGGAGTTTCTGCGGTATCGCTCTGGGAGTGAGAAAATTAGAATAAATTTTACGACACGAGAAAGATTGGCTTATAACGAACCCTTCTCCAAGACTGAGCTTTTTTCCGCACTACATGGCCTTCGAAACGTGTCCGAAGGCCCAGATAGAATCCATAATGAAATGCTTCGACATCTCCCGCCATTTGTCCAGGACGTGTTATTAACCACCTTTAACTGTATGTGGGCAGAAGGTCACTTTCCCGAAGCCTGGCGTGAGGCTACGATCATACCACTGTTAAAGCCTGGAAAAAGTGGACACGATCCACTGCACTACCGCCCCATCTCTCTGACGTCTTGTCTCTGTAAGTTGCTGGAAAGAATGGTGAGCACCCGTTTGGGATGATATCTAGAAGATATGAACATTTTAACAAACTCTCAGTGCGGTTTTAGGAAGAATCGCTGCACCGTAGACCATCTTGTATCACTTGACACTGACATTCGTTCTGCTTTTGCAAAGAAACGGCACCTCGGTGCAGTGTTTTTTTTATATAGGGGGCGCCTTTGACACAACGTGGCGACACGGAATCCTTTTAAAAGTGTACGAATGCGGCCTCCGCGGTCCAATGGCTATGCTCATCCAAAACTTTTTGGCAGATCGCCGGTTCCGTGTTCGCGTCGGTAACCAGTTTTCTGACTGGTTTTTACAAGCAAACGGAGTCCCACAGGGCAGTGTGCTTAGCGTGCCGCTGTTTGCTTTAATGATTAACGACATTACCTGTGGATTGCGGCCTTCCATCTGTCGCTCGCTCTTTGTAGATGATATTGCAATTTGGACTTCGAGTACATCTGCACCGGCACTGCAGAGACAGCTGCAGCTTGCCGTCCTATGCCTAGAGCGATGGGGAAACAAGAGTGGCTTCCGGTTCTCACAAAGCAAAACGGTTGCCATGCACTTCTGCAGGCGTCAGGGATGTGGAAGCATGGAAATACATATGTACAAGTCAGCAATCCCAACAAAGCCGGCGGCCAAGTTCCTCGGTGTTATATTCGACAGTCGTTTGACATACAGGAACCACTTTAAAATGCTCCGCGACAAATGTTTTAAAACCCAAAACGTTCTAAAGGTGGTATCACGAACGTCGTATGGCGCTGACAGGCGAACTTTGCTTCTCCTGTATAGATCAACGATCCGGTCGAAATAGACTATGCGTGTTTTGTTTACGATGGTGCTTGTCGCACAGCGAAACGAACACTAGACACTATCCACCACACCTCTTTACGTATTGCTACTGGCGCATTTCGCACCTCTCCGGTTGCCAGTCTTTTAGCAGATGCAAACGAACCATGCCTTGCCTTACGCCGTGAATTACTCGGGATGCGTTATGCATGTAAACTGCGCCAGTTCCCTGACCATCCTACTTACCAGTCGGTGTTTTCGCGGCGTGTTCTGGCTTTGTTTAGAGGACGACGCGGAAGTGCCTTACCTTTCTGCGTCAGAATCAGAGCGCTATTCGAGGAACACAACATAAGACTTCGCGGGGTTATGCGTAAAACGTCATTGAGATGTCCTCCCTGGAAATTGGCATCGCCAAATATCGACGTATCACTCTCGTGCTTGAGGAAAGGTGACGTCCTTCCACAAGAACTTAAATTACGGGCGCTAGAACTGATCTCATCATACGAAAACTATACACCGACATACACGGACGGCTAGAAAACCGACACTGGCGTTGGAAGTGCCTTTGTGTCGGGTACTGTGAGCAGATCGTTTTCTCTACCAGCCAACGCATCTGTATATACATCAGAATTGATAGCCATAAACAAAGCATTGAGTTTCATTGAAATCTCTGATTATGCACGACATGTACTATTTAGCGACTCACTCAGTAGCCTACTCGCTCTGGGGGCGTTCTATCCAACGAACTCTATTTTACAGGATATTCTATCTAGACTGACATCGCTGACCATCCGAGGAAAAACAGTAGTGTTCTGCTGGATTCCGAGCCACGTGGGAATCAGTGGCAATGAGGCTGCTGATACTGCAGCAAAGCGTGCTGCTCTTGCTCCCTACACACGATGTCTCCCCCTCCCTGCTACCGATTTCTATCCGGAAATAAAATGCCTCCTCTTCAAGAGGTGGCAGGTCAGTTGGGACGACACGGTAAGCAACAAGTTGAGAACAATCAAACCCTATCTTGGTGAATGGCTATCATCATCACATGACGTCAGACGGAACGAGGTGACACTATGTCGGCTGCGGATTGGCCACACGTATGAGACTCACCGCTACCTTTTGACCGACGGTGACAGTCCACTCTGCCCAAGGTGCCATGATGCACTCTCAGTGTGCCACGTACTAATTGCCTGCAGCCTACTTAACCAGGAGCGAAGGCGTCATTTTGGGCGTACCTCTCTCTCCCTTAGGGAAGTATTAGGGAACGAGTCATCAATCATCCAATCGGGACGGCTCTTCCGCTTCCTATCAGAAATAAAATTGTCTGCGATATATACCCCTCGGTAACGCGTATACCTCACCACATGAGAATCGTAGCACGGTATGATATTACAATTGTACTTAACCTCGTGACATGCAATTCTGGCTGACTTTTGTTTACATTTCACTGCCTGATTAACGATGATATGGGCGCTACATGACCGACGCAGTCGATGCGCCCCTAAACTCCAACAACCAACCAAATGGCAGTCTAATGTAAGTATCCCCTTCTGTTTTGCCCCGTTTACTCTCTTACGTTTGTGCTGCTGTTTTACGTTTTTCCGAAACCAGGTCAGAGCCCTTTTCGCTGCCATCGATACTTTCTACCTCGGGTATCCATTGGTAACGAACAATTATCAATGATGCGCAAACTCCGCAAACAAGTGTCCTCGTCCGACGATAGCCTTGCTGCTCGTAACATCTGGGATGAAAGCACTGCCGATTTCGTGCTCATGGGATGGGCTGAACAATAGTGTAAGATTATTTGGGCGGTCATGGGCTTGACATATAGTTCTGTCGAGTACGAACCATCAGCATGATTGGTGAACCATGTATCCAGAAATGAAATGGAGCCCTCGTCTAATGAGTGTTCCAAGGTGAAGGATATTTCTGGGTGCTCCATGTTTATGTTTGTGTAAAGTTCCATCAGTAATTTAATTCCATGGGCCCAAATGCCAAATGCATCGTCGATGTACCGTAGGTAGATGATCGGCTTCAAAGTTGTCTTCGCTAATAATTTTGTTTCAAACCAGTGCATGAAGGCTATAGCAAGGGGAGGGGCACAGCGGTTTCCCATGGCACCTCTTTTGGTTTGCTTGAAGACTGAATCACCGAATCTAAGAATGTTGTTATGGTGAATGTGGTTCAGAAGCACTTCACAGTCCGGTAAGCTAAGGCCGAATAGATTAATATTGTTCACGTTGTGTTAAAGTAGTTTTAGGACCGCATCAATACCTTCCTGTATTGAAATACTTCCATAGAGATTTGTTACATCCATAGTGAATGCTATGCTGCCGACCGGCAAGCGCTTTGGAAAGCATTCTCGTACTTTGTCCAGATAGCTCCCAGTGTTTGTCAGATGTGCTGGTATGAAAGCCAAAATTTTGGTTAGGATTTTGCACATAAACCAGGAAAGCTTGTCTAAATGATCTCCGCATGCTGATACTATGGGATAGTAGTATATCTGGTTTGTGTTTTTTGGGAGGCCATATAACTCAGCTGTGCGGCTGAAGTGAGGGATCAACGGTTGTATATCTTTTGATAATTTCTGGGAGAGGGTGGACTTGATGAGAATGCTGGTTCTGATATCTAGAGTCTTAGTGGGTTCGGGTGTTTCGATACCGGCTGATATTCCGTGGTCAATTTGGTAGCTTTTTGTACGTAATCTGCTTTGTCCATTATGACAAATCCTTTGCATTAATCTGATGGCTTCATGATGATGCTGGTGTTGACTTCAAGTTCCTTGATGGCCTTACTTTGGTTATCGGTGATGTTATTTGTAACTGTGGGGTGCCTTTTAAAGATTTCATTAACTTGGACTTAAGGTCTCTGAAAATTTCTTCGAACTCTATCGGAGCCTTCGGTGGCTGGAATGCAGGTAAATTTGCGAATGATGGGCGAATGCCTAGGGAATTTCGTGTTGTGTCGCCGGATAGTTGACCCATTGCCATGTGACCGTTATTGCGCTTAGAATCCAGCGCAAGAGCGCACGCTCAATTCCTACTTCCACTTTTCGCAAGCATGCTCGTCCTACGTTGTGTGCAAGAGCGAAATTCGGGCCATAATCAAGCACGTCCAACACTTGGACATCAAGAGGTACGTTTGATAACATTTTGTGTGTGCCTATAATGACTATGTCTGGGTATCGGGTTAACAGGCAGATCATGGACAAAAGTTTTAGTACGTATTCCCCGACGAGTGTGTGAGGCTCGAGCACTGGAAGCCATGGCCACTTGTGACCTAGTGTTCCCACTGCCCTGCAATATGCATCACCTATTACTGAGTGATGCACAATTCCAACGATGCGAACAGCAGCGAGCCTAATTACCTCTCCCCCACCACGGAAGCCCCTCACCGTACAACACAAACAATCACTAGCCAGTTCCTGCAGCTCCGGTACCAGCTGTGTAGGCTTGCCGAACACTGAGTTCACAAGAAAGCAACAAGCTGTTCGAAGCGTTGTTACTATGGTCATCATAAACGACAGACCATTGCTTATATACTGCGCTTTGGGAAAGGCTTTCGCCACTTGCCAGCACCAGTACTCATCTGTGCAGTGATATCGCTATGTGCAGTGCTGCTGTCCCTGGCGGTGCCGTCCTGGGCGGTACTGTCCTTGGCAGTGGTGCTGTCTGTGGCAGTCCTGCCCTGAGCGGTGCTGTTGCCCTCGGTCGTCCTGCCGTTCTCAGTCGCGGTGTTCATCTTGGTGACGCTGCTGTCCCTGAACGTCCTGCCCTGAGGGGCCACCGAACATTGTCTTCGGTGGTGTTGCTATTCCTCTCGGCCCTGTCCTGAGAAACGCTACTGTCTTCCGTGGTACTGCTGTTCCGGTAGGTTTCGCCGACTTGAAGAATGCCGTTGTTACCGGCAGTGCTCCTGCCATTTCTGGTACTGATACTCTTGGTACTTCTTACCAGAGCAGTGTTGCAATGAGCGACGTTGTTGCCATTGTTGGTGCTGTTATGTTGGCCGAAGGTACGCTGTTGCTCGGCGTAACCCCCTCCTGGTGTGTAAACAGCTTCCATTGATGGTTGTGCACGTCGCTCCAGTAATCGGACTTTCTTCATATGACGAACCCTACTTAGCAATCTTTCCTGACGCAGAATGGCTATCGACCTGTATAGTGTTCGGCAAGCCCACACAGCTGGTACCGGAGCTGCAGGAACTGGCTAGTGATTGTTTGTGTCGTACGGTGAGGGGCTTCCGTGATGGGGGAGAGGTAATTAGGCTCGCTGCTGTTCGCATTGTTGGAATTGTGCATCACTCAGTAATAGGCGAATGCATATTGCAGGGCAGTGGGAACACTAGGTCACAAGTGGCCATGACTTCCAGTGCACGAGCCTCACACACTCGTCGGAGAATACGTACTAAAACTTTTGTCCATGATCTGCCTGTTTACCCGATACCCAGCCATAGTCATTATAGGCACACACAAAACTTATCAAATGTACCTCTAGATGCCCAAGTGTTGGATGTGCTTGATTATGGCCCGAATTTCGCTCTTGCACAAAACGTAGGACGAGCATGCTTGCGAAAAGTGGAAGTAGGAATTGAGCGTGCGCTCTGTGCACTCAGATGGAGGTATGTTACGGATTCTAAGCGCAATAACGGTCACATGGCGATGAGTCAACTATCCGGCGACACAACACGAAATTCCCTAGGCATTCGCCCATCATTCGCAAATTTACCTGCATTCCAGCCACCGAAGGCTCCGATAGAGTTCGAAGAAATTTTCAGAGACCTTAAGTCCAAGTTAATGAAATATTTCAAAAGGCACCCCACAGCTAGAAATAACATCACCGATAACCAAAGTATGGCCATCAAGGAACTTGAAGTCAACACCAGCATCATCATGAAGCCACCAGATAAATGCAAAGGATTTGTCATAATGGACAAGGCAGATTACGTACAAAAGAGCTACCAAATTGACCACGGAATATCAGCCGGTATCGAAACACCCGAACCCCACTAAGACTAGATATCAGAACCAGCATCCTCATCAAGTCCACCCTCTCCCAGAAATTACCAAAAGATGTCGTACAACCGTTGATCCCTCACTTCAGCCGCACAGCTGAGTTATATGGCCTCCAAAAAACCACAAACCCGATATACCACTGCGTCCCATAGTATCAGCATGCGAAGATCCTTCAGACAAGCTTTCCTGGTTTATGTGCAAAATTCTAACCAAAATTTTGGCTTTCATACCAGCACATCTGACAAACACTGAGAGCTATCTGGACAAAGTACGAGAATGCTTTCCAAAGCGCTTGTCGGTTGGCAGCATAGCATTCACTATGGATGTAACAAATCTCTATGGAAGTATTCCAATACAGGAAGGTATTGATGCGGTCCTGAAACTACTTGAGCACAATGTGAACAATATTAATCTATTCGGCCTTAGCTTACCGGACTGTGAAGTGTTTCTGAACCACATTTACCATAGCAACATTCTTAGATTCGGTGATTCAGTCTGCAAGCAAGCCAAGGGAGGTGCCATGGGAAACCGCTGTGCCCCTCCCCTTGCTATAGCCTTCATGCACTGGTTTGAAACAAAATTCTTAGCGAAGACAACTTTGAAGCCGATCATCTACCTACGGTACATCGACGACGTATTTGGCATTTGGACCCATGGAATTAAATCACTGATGGAACTTTACACAAACATAAACATGGAGCACCCAGAAATATCCTTCACCTTGGAACACTCATTAGACAAGGGCTCCATTGCATTTCTGGATACATGGTTCACCGATCATGCTGATGGTTCGTACTCGACAGAACTATATATCAAGCCCATGACCGCCCCAATAATCTAACACTATTGTTCAGCCCATCCCATGAGCACGAAATCGGCAGTGCTTTCATCCCAGATGTTACGAGCAGCAAGGCTATCGTCGGACGAGGACACTTGTTTGCGGAGTTTGCGCATCATTGATGAATTGTTTGTACCAATGGATACCCGAGGTAGAAAGTATCGATGGCAGCGAAAAGGGCTCTGACCTGGTTTCGGAAAAGCGTAAAACAGCAGCACAAACGTAAGCAGAGTGAACGGGGCAAAACAGAAGGGGATACTTACATTAGACTGCCATTTATAAACGATGCACTTTGCACAAGGATCGTAAAATCATCTCGAATAAAGAACTTGAAGGTGGCCTGGACTAGTGGAAGTACACTGAAATCCAGATTAGTAAAATCAGCCCTGCAAAATCCTCAGTGTCCTTCTGCCAACCGTGTATGTCACACCTGTGTCAATGGCCTGAAAGGAAAATGCACTGAAAAGAACGTGGTATACAAAATTGTTTGCAAAGCATGCCGTCACTAATTTTATATCGGAGAAACTAAAAAGACCTATCAGGGAGCGATACAATGAACATCTCAGTGACGCATGTTTGAGACGCTCCTAGACTCCCATGGGCGAACACATGCTCGAAAGCCACCCATCCATGGAACATTCTGAGACCAACGTAAATTTGTATGTAAAGATACTGGGGTCAGCTAGAGACAACGCGGATCTGAAGGTTTTGGAGTCCCTATGTATTCGAGACACACATCCCACCATGAATTCCCAGAACTCCTCATGGTACATCACATAACCTTAGTATTTCACACGTAGGCACTTGTTATGGTATTTTCACTCATACAAAACATATAGCAGAGTAGTCAGATATGAAGAATGGAGAGATGATCCAGAGACGGATACTAGGGATGATCAAGGAAAAGGGAGAGAGAGAGAGAGGGAGGGAAAGATGTATATATATATATATATATATATATATATATATATATATATATATATATATATATATATATATATGTATATATATGTATATAGTGTATGTGTATATGTATGTATGGGTGTATATATATATATATATATATATATATATATATATATATATATATATATATATATATATATATATATATATATATATATATATATATATATATATATATATATAGTTAGAGAGAGGGGAGAGGGAGCGATAGGGAGGCGATTGCAGAAATTGTGAGATCCGTGTGATGTATGATATTGGGAAATGTGCATACCGTGTATGTTGAGCTTAGTGCATGCGAGATGTGAAGGTGATTTCTTGTTGAGGCGACAATATATGCGAGGATGCGATTTGAATTCGGTGCGTGATTTCAGTGTATGATTTTGTCATGAATTGATGTGTACAAAATATTGTCACTCTTGAAAATGATCCATGATCGAAAAGTTTGAGATCTAATATAT
>JAOTOM010004098.1:0-157500 GCA_034440615.1 Ashinkailepas kermadecensis | reverse complement strand
AACAGTTATATCAATGTAACCCCTGGCATCATTACTTCTGCCAACTTTAGGCTCCACCAAATACCACCCCACTCTTCCCACAAATTGATAAGCAGCTGGCACAGCATGGTCAAAGTCTTTCCGACGTGGGAATGCCATCAAACCGGCTCGCACTGTTGGAACACTACCTCATATTTAATCTAAGCATATCTAATGTTGCTCCATATATTAGAGTGCAACAAAAAAGACACCCATAAATATGAGTGCAACAAAGGGAACACCAATGTTTGTTTATAGGTATTTGGTTTTGTCCATGCAGTACTGTAATGCAGTACCGCAAGTCAATGCGGTCAACAGTAATAATGTTGCTTTGACAGGGAACACTGCATTAGGAACTCGGGGACAAGCTTCATTAAATCAACTCAAACTGGACAACACGTCCAAATACGACCTGAAAAAATCACCAGACCACATTTGGCAGCACATTTACCAGGTACCATGCGCCAATAACCGCACACTCCTGCCACCTGTTGACAGAAAGCGGAGATACAGCCGCAAGATTTCGCCGCCAGGGTTTCGCTGGCTCTCCTAGCGGACAACTGACGAACTATTTTTGTACGTTATTATCCTTGTACGTAAATGAACTTTGTACGTTATGAACGCTCCCTCTGAAGCCAGTTTTGTACGTTGTGATCGTTGTATGTTATGAATTTTGTACGTTATGAACGCGCACTATCCAATGCATTTTGTACTTTATTTCGATTTTTGTACGTTATGATCCTTGTACGTTATGAACTTTGGTAGTAAATGAACCTTGTACGTTATGATATGGCCTCTCTATGTGTACGTATTTGATCACAGGCTGGACTATGTGCGTTAAAGTCTCCGAGTAGTATGAAAGGGTTCTTGAAATGTGTTATAAGGTTTTCTAAATGTGTCAAAATAGTTGTGTTGTCGGTGTGTGGTGGAATATAGATGGAGCACACATCTTTATTTCTACCATGTAAACGCAATGCACAAGCTACGGCTTGTAATTGTGTATTAAGTGTTATTTGTGTATGTGTGTAATCATTGTTTATGTAAAGTGCGGTACCGCCACTGCGGTGTGTTTGACGTACCTCGTCGTGGCGGCACAGCGAGTAATTACAGATATTGAAATTATATGGATCGGTGGGTAAGAACCAGGTTTACTGAAGTGCGATGAGAATGGGAGTGAGTAAACTAAAGAATGCTTTCATTTCTGTCCATTTCGATATTAAACTCCGGAAATTCCACTGTAAGAAACCGACATCAGAAAGATAAAAATTAATGTTTCTCGGCACCTTTCGGTGCATGGCGCAGCTACGATTTCAATTCTGTCGGGTATGTGTGTTGGGTGCGGGCGGTCGAGTCGACCCGCCCGATCCGTCCGGCCGACCAGTAACCTTGGAAGGTTCACGGCGGTCGGCCACTGCCGCGGGGGATGCCCGCCGGCTGGGTTGAGTTGGTCGGGTCACGCGGGCGCCGGCCTGCGTTGAACGCGCCGGGCTTGGTCGGAGTCCCACCGAAGTGGAACTCATTTCCCCTGCAGCTGAATGGCTGCGGGGTCTGGTATTCCTTGTGACTTGAGTCTGTGGAGCCGGAGTGGTCTGATTGTTGGGAGCCAGGGTGGTTTGTGTCGGAGTGGTCTGAGTGTTGGGAGCCAGGGTGGTTTGTGTCGGTGTGGTCAGTGGAGTAAGTTTTTTTAGTGAAGCTAAACCGGGAATCATGTCTGTTTGCATCGAGGCAGAAGTAGTGTTGACGCGACGTGTGGGGGGAGCAACGGTGGCCGCCTGAGCATACGTTTTCGTTGACGGGGAGGTGGCTTCGACAGACCGTCGGGCCTGGGGGTATGACACCCCGGTCGTGGCCTTCACAGCGCAGACCTCCTTCTCCTTGCGCCATACTGGACAGAGGGGTGATGTGGTCAGGTGGTCGGGTGTGTTGCAGTTGAGACAGTGGACAGGTTTGGAGCAGGTGGAATCAGGATGGGGTGATTCACCACACTTTGGGCAGCGTGCTGTTTGGCGACAAGTCTTGCTGCCATGCCCAAAGCGCTGACAATTAAAACAGCGAAGAGGATTAGGAATAAAGACACGGACTTGGAATCGTAGGTATCCGGCGAGTAGGGTCTTGGGAAGAGTGGTAGAATTGAAGGTAAGGACAAGGAGGCTCGTATCACGTTTCTGGCCATCTTTGAAGGATGTGATGCGGCGGACGTGGGTCACCCCCTCCGGCCTGAGCTCCGGTTGAATATCTTCCTCAGACATGAAGCGGAGCTCCGGCGCGAAGACGGTGCCCTTGGTGGAATTGCGGTTGGAGTGGAGTGAAATGGTCACGGATTTACCACACAATGTGGTGGTGCGGAGGAGGGCTTTGGTTTGGGCTCGGGATTGGGTTTTAATGACCAAGGTTCCGTTCGCAGGGGCTTCAATGTCGGGATTGGCTAGGGAGCAGATGGCAAGGAGTTGTTTAGTCGGCCAGAAAACGTTGATACGGCGGAAGGAAACGGATTCCTCGACAGGCTTGACTACAATGTAAGAGCCAGCACTGTCGAGGTAGGGTTCAATGGGCTGGATGGGTTCAGGTTGGGAGGGCGTGGTCTGGTTCGAGCGTGGGTCAGCGGCGTGGAGAGTGATGGTCTGGTCTGGATTGTGAGGCGAGGCCGTGGTCTTGGGACGAGCAGGGTTCGGCGAGGCGCAAAGGGCTTCCATGGCGTCATCAAGGGGAATAGTTCGGCGCGGGTCATCAACAATTCTATCAATCGAGAGAGCATCAGGGGCCAGGTCCGTGTTCATGCGATGGTCGTCGGGTGTGGTCAGAGGAGGAAAATCCGAGTCTGAGTCCGTTGGCGAGCATGGGTAGGTGTCCTTTTTTCGTTTTTTCCCCATCGCGGGGAAAAAAACCCTACCTAATACGATTTAAATATAGACGAAGGACACACAGACAATGGACAACGAATATACGACGACGATTAAATCCGTGCGTGGTGCCGGGTGTCACCCCGAGAAAAGAACAGAAAAGCGGAAGGAGCGACGGGTGTCACCCCTCGAAAATGAAAAATAACCTGCAATAAACAGCAGTCAGTCAGGCCAAAACTGGCGCGGCGGAGTGATCAATGGGCTCTGGATATGCTCGAGCAGATAGCAATGAATACTCCATGCCAGAGACCTCTTGTCTCGGCCAGGGGCCTTCTGTGGTAGCTAGAGGCCTTCCGTGTGGATTAGAGTGGGCCGCCCACTTTAATCCACTCTAATGTGAGACACAGGGCCTGTGTCTCACAGGGTCCTACTGCCTAAGACATGGGGTTCATTTCTTGGGATTCCCTTCCCCTTCTATCCGCAAAAAAGAGATCCTCAACCAGTGACGTATTTAGAAATTCCACCAAGGGACTAAAGGGCGCCCGTGCCGTGGAAGGGACGCCAAATTAGTCCTAAGTGTGCCGACCTCTGCCGGAGGTGTACCGTTTCCACGGAGCAGCGGAGTGCATTCAGACAATATCGAGATGGCTGCACTCTCGGCCCTCCCAGACATAGATTTTCTTTGAGAGGGTCGCCTTGGGCTAAACAAGATCGAAGCGGGGATGAGATATAGGTAGTGTGGCCAGAGGGGGTGGCGCTTGCCAGCTTTGGAGCACCATTATCTGTAGGGGCAGGGTCTATACGTAAATGCTTGGCTAAATACATCATTGTCAATACCCCTACCCACGCTCGCCGCACACAGTCTCCAAACCCTGCCTACACTCTCCCATCCCTATCCACACCCCTCCCCACACTCCCATCCCACCCCTGCACTTTCCCACCCCACACACTCTCCCATCCCTACCCCCACTCTCCCAACCCTGCCTACACTCTCCCATCCCTATCCACACCCCTCCCCACACTCCCATCCCACCCCTGCACTTTCCCACCCCACACACTCTCCCATCCCTACCCACACTCTCCCACCCCTGCCCAAACTCCCCGTCTCCAGCCCACACTCTCCCGCCCTGGCCCACTCTCCCATCCAGCCACAAAAACCGCCATTCTCCTTAACAAGCCAATTTGTCATTCTCCACCGATAAGTCAGATGCAACTCTCAACAATACAGCAACGCTTCTTTTGAATGCTGATATTTAGGACAAAATTGCGAGGCCATAACTGGGTGTTTATCGGCGCTTGAATCGATTTAGCTTATCAATTGCTCGTCGTTACCCTTTATCGCCAGAAACATCAGCCACTAAGCCACCAAAGGGCACTGCTCACAGCCGGCTTTGCGGGAGTCGGCCGAGCCCCGGACCACAGTGACGTCACAGCAGTAGGGCAGACCCAATTGATCGGACGGAAATACCTTGGATAGAGGGCCTTGACCACGGAAGGACATATCGATGGTCAGTTTGTTGTCAACAACTCCTGCACTTGCTATCGGCCTGACTGCAAGACTGAGCCAAGGCCGAGCGTTCCCGCTGTAAGCAATGGAAGCTGTTTCAGCTGACAACGCCGTCTTTTGACAAATCAGGAGATTTTGCCGACAGCGAACGGCGGTACCCACATGGTTCAAGAAGCTAAATATATGTTACATACTGTTATTATGGAGGCAGTGGCGTAGCAAAGACTTGGTCTAGGGGCGAACATCTCTAGAGGGCCCTTCACTTTACTAAAACTCCTTGGATTTTAAAAGGCCTTTAAATTCATAGATGCATATATATACATATATACATATATATATATATATATATATATATATATATATATATATATATATATATATATATATATATATATATATACACTGGCGGATCTAGCCCACCGGTTTGGGGGGGCAACTTTCGGTTTTCGGCGTCAGCCCCCCCCCCCTCCCCCTCCCTCAGTGGCGTACTTAGAAATTGAATCAGGGGAAGGGTCGAACGGATTTGAAGGGGGCCCATTCTCCCACTATTTTTGGTTAATAACATCGGATTTCTACCACTATTTGTCAAAGGGGTCCATTTTTTTACAATAATAATGAATGACAACATAATTTTCTGTGTAGGGGCCCCAGCCTACCTCCACCGTTTCTAAGTTACCGGATTTTTGTTCTTGTTTACCAAAACGTTCACGTTCACGTTCAACGTCTTGTACCACGTCAACGTCCGTGCACGTGTACACACTGGCAGATCCGATTTTGTCAATTCTTGCTGCAAGCAGAACTTGAGCAGCATGGAACCCTCGATGTGTGTCAGAATGTACTATGCTACCATATTGGCTTCCATTTTTTTTTTACCGTTAGAATTGGAGATTCTTTCGTCCAGACTCTATTTTTTAACCTCGGCAAAGGTTACTGCATTTTAATTTAGTTTACTTCTGTTGGTTTCGGGGGGCCAAAAGACACTATGCCCCCCCCCTTTTTAAGCGCTTCGGGGGAACCATGGCCGGAATGGCCCCTCCCTGGATCCGCTAGGGTATATATATATATATGTATATATATATATATATATATATATATATATATATATATATATATATATATATATATATATATATATATATATATGTATATATATATATATATAATATATATATATATATATATATATATATATATATATATATATATATATATATATATATATATATATATATATATATATATATATATGTGTGTGTGTGTGTGTGTATGTGTCTGTTCATAACATAAAGCACTCCTCGGTGGCGGGGCTAGTACAGGACCTGCAATCAAGGTCCAACAGACCGGTAAAGACCAGAAAAACAAACTATTTAGCTGCCGACAACAGCCAAGAAAAGAAAACCTATTACGGAAACTAAAAGGACATTAACACATCTCTTATGAAGGTGTGAATATTATTAGCTAGAGCAAAAATACGAGTGCTCATCTCCGTAGACACATTTGCTTCTTTCTGTTATCGGCTAGGTTCAGACATAGTTTAATGGGAAGGGTGTTCACAATAGGGGAGACCGGGTCTAGTTGATACAATTTTGGTGAAACTCAACATAACTCATAACTTTGGAAGGGTAGTGAGAGGATTGCAACATATATGTCAAGCCTAAACCTTCTAGTATCATCCCCAATGATTATTTTTTTCGTGGCATCCTCTGGGCTTTCCATCAGAGAGCCAAACATCGCGCAACTACCGGTTCATCAACTTACCCCGCTATGGGGATAATTTCTTACTGACGATGGGGTAAGTTGATAAAATGTTTGTTAAATAACATATATTATCTATGTGTGGCATTGCCGTACACCATCTTAAAGGTCCATGTGTCACCTTTACAGTACAAATTCTGTTTTGAGTCCTGGCTGATCATAGCTTATGGTCATGCCATTTATGAAATGTGCAACGTTCATTCCGTAGCTGCACCTTTTCATTCGTTCAGTCTTCTCCGTCAGATGATAAATTCCCGTAGAAATATTGAATAAGATTATCTTAAAACAGTTTTAGCAAACACCTTAATACAGATAGGCAATTATGTGGTTATTTATTCCACTACCATTATATATTTCAGAGATATACTAAAGGGGTTTATAAGAATGATAATTATATATCTTGGATGACATTTTTAAAGCAATTCGGGAGCTTTCGGAGCTCCTAGCGGTTCCGTTGTCAGATGGACTACGTGGTAGTTTCATTTGTGATGTTGTACAGTCTGCCATTTTGTATTGCGTTGAAGTGCCGCTTTTCTCACTGCTCGTGTCCTGTGTTTGAGATTTTGTAAACAACTTTAATTATCTTCTCATTGAATATACCATCTGACGACGGAGCCGCTAGGAGCTCCGAAAGCTCATGAATTGAATAAAAAAGGATCATCCCAGTTATATCATTATTATTTCATTACCAGTACACAATACGTTGACATAGGCTGATATTGATACATTGTGTGTAAATAAAATATACGACCTTCAATATACCAGGAGGTGCTGAGTTGACATCAAAAGTAACGATAAAGGTTATACTTTATTGCTCAGCGTTTCGGCCAGGGGCCATCGTCACGAGTGATGAAAAAAGCTCAAGCTTAAAAAATTGAAAAAATCACGCGGGAAAAAAAAGTGCAAAAAGACATGTGGAATACACGCAGAAAGCCTCCTCAGTGGTGCAGACACTCACAGAAACTCCAAACCAGAAACAAACTATGTCAAGAAGGAATCCTCTGAGGATGCCCGAGCCGATGGTCCATATACATATCGATGCATACACTCACGCACATATATAGACATATATCCAATATAACGCGCAATACATACTATATATAATTTATGTTTATGTAATTTTATGTGATATACCAAGACGTCGTTTGCATGTTTAGTTGCGGCCGTAGATTACGTATATGTAGAGATTCGAGGACCTTCAGATCAGCGTTGTCCCTGGCTGTTGCTAGAATTTCTACTTTGAAGTTTGTGTTAGTGTCGCTGTGTTCCATGTTAGAATGTTTGTCGATCATGTGTTCGCCTAAAGGTGTGTATGCTCTCCGAAGTCTGGCATCTCCCAAGTGCTCATTGTACCTATCCCTGATGCTACGTTTGGTTTCACCGACATAAAATGTTCCAAGACAGCGATTGCACGTTATTTTGTAAACTACGTTTTCCCGTGTGCATCTACCTTTGAGCCCGTTGATACAGGTGTGGCACGTTCTCCTACCAGCAGGGCATGGCGGCATTTCCAGGGCTGAGCGGACCAGGTAAGATTTCAGTGTAGGTCCGCTAGTCCAGGCTACCCTAATATGGTTTAGATGAGACGAACGGATGGCTGCGTTTACCTGTCGACATAGTTGGTCATCGACAAAAGGAAGTCTCATGTAAACATAGTTGGGATTGCTACCCGCTCGATGCCGACGTTGCCCACCTATCCTACTACTGTTGTGAGGGTGAACAGCACGAGCGGCGGAGTGTACCCGATGTGCTGGGTATCCGTTTTCCAGGAAAAGAGTCGTCATCTTCGCAAGGCTCCGCTCGCATGAAATAGTATCGGAGGAGACTCGTGCTGCTCTCCTCATTTGGGATGTTAGAGCCTTTTTAGTGGCCATCGGGTGGGCCGAATCGTAGTGCAAGATGATGGGGGCTGCCATTGGTTTAAAGTACAGCTCGGTGGTGTAGCTCCCATCAGCCTGAACTACAAACAACGTATCAAGGAAAGGAATCGAACTGCTATGACCAGTGTGTTCTAAAGTAAACTTGATGCTAGAATGTTGTATAGTTTCTGAGTATTTTGATGTCAACTCAGCACTTCCTGGTATATTGAAGGTCGTATATTTTATTTACACACAATGTCTAAAACCCAGGAGCATCTAAGAGCCATTCTTCGTTATATTAAACGATATTGATACGGGCTGATTAAGTTGATGCAGGTTGTATCAATTTACCCCGCAGGCCTTCTGGTGCAGGTTGCAACATGTTATGGAACATTGTGAGTATAGTCTAGCGGCAAACAATAAAAACATTTCACCAATGCAAAGCTGAGAGAACATGGTAATGATAACAGGCACCTAAAAAGTTAGCAAGTGGGCGTACAATTAGAAATGAAGTGGGAAGCACACACATTGAAATTTTACTTTTGCCCCAAAAATGTGCCACATCGTCACCATTCCGCAGCCGCGGGTCGAAAGGACTTGAGCGTGTTCTTGCCGCGAGAAAATGGTGCCAATAGCAGCATGTGTGGTAGCCATGGCAACCGGCTTCATACTTTTGGATGAAATGCTGTTGTATCAACCATCCCGTGTATCATATAGCCCCGGTCTCCCCTAAGGGTGAGGCCCACATTGTTGTGCCTTTTCACCAGGGGCGAGCGTCCCTTCACCTCTTGGAAACGCCACTGCTTTTTAACAGCCCCGAGCCCCCCATGGGCTTAGAGACCCTTTACATAGCACCGGGAACCTTCCGTTTTGGCTCCGGATCGTCTCCACAGCTCGGGGCCTCTTCATCGGCCGGTGGCCTCCGTCAGCTCTGGGCACCTCCCGATCACCGTGAACAAAAGTCAACCTGTAACGTCGTGAACCTGTACGTCCTTCACGTCCAGCCCGGCCACTCCCCCTCCACCAGCTCAGGAGCCTTCCTTCACGGCTCAGCACACTATCCATCCGGCCTGAATTCCCTATTTCAAAAGCTTGAGCCTCCTCTATCACGCAAGGGCCCCTGTGTGGCCTCGGCCACCATCGGCCAAGGGGCCCTTTATACTGGCTCTGGACCCTCTCCGACGACCTCTCCGACGGCCTCCGTCCATGGTTAGGGGTCCTCTTCATCGATGTAGGGGCCCTCTTTAGCGATCCAGGGCCTCCTCTGTCAGGCCAGAGGTCCTCTTTGAACAGCTTCGGTACTCTCCATCAGGCCAGAGGCCCTTGTACGGCTTGGAACCCATACGTCGGCCCAAGGACACTCTCTGACAGCTCGAGGTACTCTCCGGCAACTAGGACCCCTCCGTCGTCTCAGGGACCCACTTTGACGACCCAGGGATTTTCCGGTAGGAACTTTTCAAATGCTTGGCCCTGTCAGTCTGGTTAGGGGTGCTTTCTTCGACTTGGGCTCCACCGTCAGCTCAGTGGCCCATCATATTGGCTCTTGGCCCTCTTCGTCATCCCGTAGGTCCTTCCAAGTATCCAAGGTTCCTTCCGTCGATCTAGAAGACCTTTACGTTAGCCCAGCCAAGAACCCTCAACATCTTCCCGATGACACTCTCCGTTGACTCGGAAGGACTCCGACCACCCTGTCCACAATGGTCACTAGCAAGTAATACATTTGAATTTAGAACATTAAATGGAGAAACTGCAAGATGGTTTCATAAGGCATGGTGCACTTATATCATTATGGAATAGTGTTTTAATGGCGTTCTACATTGATCGTTTTTGCGATTCAATATGTCATGTTCGACAGTGCAGTGTACGAGGAGGCAGCCTGAACAGGCTCTCTCAGATGTCTTCCAAATCCTTTGTGCAATTCTGTCGATATTCTTAGAAGCTTGTGGCAACCCTTTACAGTTCTTGATAGACAGTTTATTCAGGTCATGCAGGTCACACATTTATGACGTGTAAAGTAATAACCGCCGAAAATGCTGCCGAAATTTGTAGATTATTGTTCATTAACTCAACTTAATAATACACAAGATCAAATAACGGGTTGTTGAAGGCCAGTGACGAATGTACGATCACTTGGACATGTTACCGTTTTTCGTTACCGTTTTACCGTTACCGTTTCACCGTTCCCAGGTAGTTTGAGACCATTGCCCCGAGTTGATTGTAGGATTATAGTTGCTTACGGGCATAAATCTAATTGAACTATACGTCTGCCATTTCGCGTAATTGCACCATTTCTGTGCTTTCACTTTTCTGTCTTGGCTCCTCGTGCCTCAGCCCCTATTCAAAGTCCGTGGCGCTGCCCCTAGCGCTTAACACTGGTGGAAATCACTCGCAGTCAAGCACCAGGTGCATAGAGTTCCATGCCAAAGCATCGGGCGTATGGAGTCCCATGCTATAGCACCAGGTACATGAAGTCCCATACCAAAACATCAAGTATATGGAGTCACATGTTAAAGCATCAGGTACATGGAGTCCCATGCTAAAGCACCAGGTATATGGAGTCCCATGCTAAAGCACCAGGTATATGGAGTCACATGCTAAAACACCAGGTACATGGAGTCCCATGCTGAAGCATCAGGCGCATGGAGTCCAATGCTAAAGCACCAGGTACATATAATCCCATGCTGAAACATCAGGTATATGGAGTCCCATGCTAAAGCACCAGGTACATAGAATCCCATGCTGAAACATCAGGTGTATGGAGTCCCATGCTAAATTCCTAATTATTGGAGAGTTCAACCGAACATTGGAGGGTCTCAAGCCCCTCCGAAGAGGCAAGAAGCTCTATCTATGACCAGGAGGGATAATAACACAAGGTTCGAGGAAGTTCATACCTGTTGTACCTTACCTGCACGTCACTGACAGTGTTCAACACCTTCCTCGGAAGTGGAGTCTTCAGGCTGAGACTATCTGCCGCCTGGTCTGCTCTCCTGTCCGTTGGCCGGCGGCAGAGGCTCGTCCGACCGTCAGTCCTGCAGTACCGCGTGTCCAGACTGCCGCCAGACCTCGGCCGACCCACAGTCACGCCCGTGGCCAGCGATCATGCACGGTAGTCAGCCCCAGGTCGTCCCGGGAGAGTCAGCCCCAGATAACGTCATCCGGCAGACTGCCGCCACCGTCACTACAGCCGCCGCCGCCGCCGCCGGCGAGTCTCGTCACTCTGACAGGTGGGCGCGTGCCCACCGAACCGGCACAGCGCGGCGGTCGGGGCGTGTGCGCTGACTTCAGCCCTGGTGTCGGCAGCGGGCCGTGTCGCTGTCAGCGGCTGGGCCAGCAGTGCCGTCTGTATCCCGTGGGCCGCGATTACGACCTCTGTAGCGGCTGTTCGACACCACCAGCTCGGCGTCCACTGAACCGGCCGCCGCCGCTGCCACCGCCGCCGCACGGCTTCTGTGGCAGCCTGTTGTACGTGCAGCCCGCCGCCGCCGCACGGCTTCTGTGGCAGCCTGTTGCACGTGCAGCCCGCCGCCGCAGCACGGTCTCTGTGGCAGCCTGTTGCACGCGCAGCCCGCCACCGCCGCACGGCTTCTGTGGCAGCCTGTTGCACGTGCAGCCCGCCGCCGCAGCACGGTCTCTGTGGCAGCCTGTTGCACGCGCAGCCCGCCGCCACCGCACAGCCGCTGTGGCAGCCTGTTGCGCCGACGTCGGTCATGGCTGCTGGTGCGATCGATCCAGGTGCTCTGAGCTACAAGGAAGCCCGAGAGCAGGCTGGTCGGCTGGCACTCGGTGGCTGCTCCCTCGGTAGTCTGGTCGGTCAGTAGCCTCCCGCTGCTACCGTCACGTCAGTAGCCTCCCGCTGCTCCCTCGGTAGTCTGGTCGGTCAGTAGCCTCCCGCTGCTACCGTCACGTCAGTAGCCTCCTACTGCTCCCTCGGTAGTCTGGTCGGTCAGTAGCCTCCCGCTGCTACCGTCACGTCAGTAGCCTCCTGCTGCTACCGTCACGTCAGTAGCCTCCTGCTGCTCCCGTCACGTCAGTAGCCTCCCGCTGCTACCACGTCGGAGCGCTGAGTGATGCACACTGTTTATGTGGTACGAGGGATGGTCTTGCGATATTTCTCAGACCTTACCTTTCGTCCCAAGTGCTACTTCGAGGCATTACAGGTTCTGGCGGGCTCTGAACTTTGCACACTTGGGCGGTATGTGGTTTTAGGCACATTGCCTTAGGCACATTGGACAATTCTTCCTCTCGTTGTGCGTACATATCGAACCAATGTTGAAGAAACTTCGTTGTAGGATGCTATGTTCGATACACTTTGAGTAGGTGACACAATCGCAGCAAACGCGATGCGAGTCAGGTCAACAGAGCAGAGATCAAACCAAGCAAATTGTTTATAGCCGACATTGTTGACCGTTTGTCCACAAACTACCTGGTGCAGCAGATTTATGGAATGGAATAACAACTATATGGCCGAACATGTAACAATGCCCGAAATGTGATGGACAGGCCAATGCATCGTACCAGACTTTTCCATCTGCCCTTTACTAGGCAGACCATCGTACCGGAGCGAATGATCAATTCTGGTCGAAGCGCCCTAAAGCCCAAATAATCACCGTGCCGGACTATTCCGTCCGCTCTTTACTAGGCAGTCCATCGTACCGGACTTTTCCGTCCGCTCTTTACTGGCAGACCATCGTACCGGACTTTTCCGTCCGCTCTTTACTAGGCAGACCATCGTACCGGACTTTTCCATGCGCCCTTTGCTGAGCAGACCGATGCAGCGGAATGCGGCCAATGTGCACATTATCACACAAACGCAACAGCTAAAAGGGAATGTGTGAGGCCGACTGAACCCTGGCAGGAGTCCCCGAGGCGGACTCAGCCTCAGCAGGAATTCCCGAGCACGATCAATCACCAACCGTAGGTCGATCGCCTGTCTGTTCGATCACCATCAGCAGGTCGATGCTCTGTCCGGTCGATCTCCAACACAACGAGGTGGACGCCGGCCGGTCGGGAGCCGGACCCGGCGGCGGTCGGCCGGTCGGGAGCCGGACCCGGCGGCGGTCGGCCGGTCGGGAGCCGGACTCGGCGGCGGTCGGCCGGTTGGGATCCGGACCCGGCGGCGGTCGGCCGGTCGGGAGCCGGACCCGGCGGCGGTCGGCCGGTCGGGAGCCGGACCCGGCGGCGGTCGGCCGGTCGGGAGCCGGACCCAGACGCCGCCTCGCGCTGCACGACCACAGACGGCTGCCGAAGCAGGCAGTCCACGATTGTGGGTCGGGATGGTCGGCCGATGATCCCTCGCAAGCTTGAACGAATGCATCCCATTCTATGTGAATGTCGTCCATACCTTACCATGCATACCTTAGATACTTCAGCTCCAACAGCTTGCTGACGACCTGTTCACTGATGTGAGAGACCCATTGACGAACAGCCCGTGCTTGTAGTCCAACTGCCTCCGTCTCAGTTCGATACGATCATAGATGGCGTTGCGCAGGTTTTTGCTCGAGATTGCGCAAGTAACGTTTCCTTTCTGCAGCATTGGGACGATCTATAAGTCTGACTTGCACGCAGCCCGGAATGGGAAGCTGGCATTGATCAATAGCAACAGCAGGGGTCGCACCGTTGTCCCAATATCTACGTAACGGACCACCCTGATCAGAGGTGCAAAACGTTCACGAGCTCGCACACATTCGCTGGAAGCCATCTGAACTTGTCACACCCACTTGTGACACACTGTCCAACCCACTTGTGGAAACACATTCAGAACTCGGATGACTCTATCTGTAGACATAGAGGTACGTAGCTCCTTCACATTTGTGAAACAAAAATCCTGATGAGTGTGACTACTGGACTGCCGAAAATATCCCATGAACTCCACTTCCCCATCTCCTCGAGGGAAACCCTAATAACTTCTTGCGCATAACCTTTCTCTACATACGCCTCTACACATGGGATCCAGGAATTGTCATGGGAGGACACTTGTCCGGAGGGGCACCACTTCTTCGAAAAGTGACCCCACTGGGAACGTTCCTGAGGTGCGCCTCTGATTGAAAAATTCGAGCGGGTGCACTTGAACCTTCCAGGAGCAGCGCGTTTTCCAGGCCGGAGGGGTGTCACCTTCCACGAGAGGACATATGCCCCAGTGCCTCCTTGTATCCGCCCCTACCTCTCCATAAATACCTGGTGAGGTCTTCATGGTTTGCTCCGGTACGTACCGCCGGCGAAAAATCCCAATGAACTGGCTAGCAGTGAGTTGGCCATCTTGTTGATTTCAATAAATTTGAGGCTACCTAATACCGGAACCGACAATACCAGCATTATATGGCCGTGAGTAGTACCAGTAATATTTAGTATAGTAGTAATAGTAGCACGAGTAATACTTAGCATATAAGCAATTGAGTTCATTTCTAATATAGTTCTTTGTTTGCTCCCAGGTAGGCTCCGGACACCTGCACCTGGTGACACCTGCTCTGGGCAGCTGAGGCTGCAGTGTATGTGACACCTCCTGCTCTCAGCTGAGGCTGGTGTGGGTAACGCTTCCTGCTCTCAGCTGAAGATGGTGTGGGTGAAACCTGCCCTCGGGTAGGCTCCGGACAGCCGACGCTGGTGTGGGTGACACCTGCTCTGGGCAGCTGAGGATGGTGTCGGCGACATCTGCTCCCAGGGAGGCTCCGGGCAGCTGAGGCTGGTGTCGGCGACATCTGCTCCCAGGGAGGCTCCGGGCAGCTGAGGATGGTGTCGGCGACATCTGCTCCCAGGGAGGCTCCGGGCAGCTGAGGCTGGTGTTGGCGACATCTGCTCCCAGGGAGGCTCCGGGCAGCTGAGGCTGGTGTTGGTGACATCTGCTCGCAGAGAGGCTCCGGGCAGCTAAGGATGGTGTCGGCGACATCTGCTCCCAGGGAGGCTCCGGGCAGCTGAGGATAGTACGGGCGACACCTGCTGCCCTCAGCTGCGGCCGATCAATGCAGGTGGCTGAAGCGGAGCCGTTCGATCAGACATCAAAGTGTGGGACGCCACCGCCCAGCCTGCTGGCTGCGTTCGCTGTGTTTGGACATCAGACATCAAAGTGTGGGACGCCATCGCCCGGTCTGCTGGCTGCGCTCGCTGTGTTCGGACATCAGACATCAAAGTGTGGGACGCCACCGCCCAGCCTGCTGGCTGCGCTCGCTGTGTTCGGACATCAGACATCAAAGTGTGGGACGCCACCGCCCAGCCTGCTGGCTGCGCTCGCTGTGTTCGGACATCAGACATCAAAGTGTGGGACGCCACCGCCCGGTCTGCTGGCTGCGCTCGCTGTGTTCGGACATCAGACATCAGACGCTCGCTGTGTTCGGACATCAGACATCAGACGCTCGCTGTGTTCGGACATCAGACATCAGACGCTCGCTGTGTTCGGACATCAGACATCAGACGCTCGCTGTGTTCGGACATCAGACATCAGACGCTCGCTGTGTTCGGACATCAGACATCAGACGCTCGCTGTGTTCGGACATCAGACATCAGACGCTCGCTGTGTTCGGACATCAGACATCAGACGCCCGCTGTGTTCGGACATCAGACATCAAAGTGTGGGACGCCACCACCCAGCCTGCTGGCTGCGCTCGCTGTGTTCGGACATCAGACATCAGACGCTCGCTGTGTTCGGACATCAGACATCAGACGCCCGCTGTGTTCGGACATCAGACATCAGACGCTCGCTGTGTTCGGACATCAGACATCAGACGCTCGCTGTGTTCGGACATCAGACATCAGACGCTCGCTGTGTTCGGACATCAGACATCAGACGCCCGCTGTGTTCGGACATCAGACATCAGACGCTCGCTGTGTTCGGACATCAGACATCAGACGCTCGCTGTGTTCGGACATCAGACATCAGATGCTCGCTGTGTTCGGACATCAGACATCAGACGCCCGCTGTGTTCGGACATCAGACATCAGACGCTCGCTGTGTTCGAACATCAGACATCAGACGCTCGCTGTGTTCGGACATCAGACATCAGACGCTCGCTGTGTTCGGACATCAGACATCAGACGCCCGCTGTGTTCGGACATCAGACATCAGACGCTCGCTGTGTTCGGACATCAGACATCAGACGCTCGCTGTGTTCGGCGGCGGCGGGAAAATGTCCGCGCCGCCGCCAGCCGCCGCCGCCAGCAGGCCCACATCAATCAACAGCCAGCTGGTTCAAAGGCCTTTCGGCCAGTTTGCTACATGCGTCGGTAGCTCGGTGGTTAAGCTGAGCGTCTGGGAGACAGGAGGTACGAGGTTCAATGCTTCACGAGGCCCGCTCTTCCTGCCGGGGTGAGGGGCTGGCGACGCCATATGACCTCAGCTGCTCAGTGCGTCGTAAAGCCGCAACCAACAGCAACGATCAATTGTGTTTGGATGCGGACGTTTGTCGATACTTATTGAAAGGCACAAGCTAACGCCTACAAGCCGTGACGTCGTGGCCACCGTATTGTGGTTTTCTATTATGTTTTCAGGGAAGAGTGACTGATCAGATGCCGTTGTCTACACATCCATGGGCTGGGGAGGTGGGACATTGATGATAATGTGCAAAGGCACGGGAACCGGGGGAGCTGGTGCTGTCGGTCACGCGCTACGATTTGAGCGAATATGGTATTCTGATCAGGCGGGATATGTCACGTTGGAAAAAGTGTTGATTTTTTCCGTGCGTGTCATTTCCGGCTGCAGAAAATACGACCATATTGGCAACGTATTTCACCAGTTCAGCTGGTCTTCCACAGCTAATATGCACTGATGTAAATGTCTCAACGTATTGAAAATGGCCTTAGCCACCGCCGACTCCCCGAGTCACCCGGCTCTGACCTGCAACCCAGTCGCGAGCAGTACCAGCGCTCCAGCCGACAAGACTCGGACATCTCGTACCCCCACAATACGGACTGAGTTCGGCAGATGGGGATTCCCATACTCAATTGGGACAGCATACAATGCTCTTCCACAGTACATCCGCGACTTGAATCTAGCACGATCCAAGCTAGAGCTAGCACGGTTCAAACTAGATACTCCAGGAGTAGTGAGACTGCTGGAGATGACGTCCGTAAATTTGAATACGTCGTATTCAGTGACGGATTCAGCGACAACCTAGAATCCTCATGCAAACTGATCGCGAATATTACCTCCATCCACTTCTCAAAGTCATACTTCTCGGTCGAATCAATATCGCGAAGTCGGGGACGCTAACTGCGGAAAAACAGTGCGTGACAAAAGTCAAATAAGGTCTCATTTTATTTTTCCGTGGAGATCCGCTGCATCTCCAGAAAGGCGTCCTTCCATTCTAGAGGGACGCGTCTCGGGTTCCGAGGGCGGGAACGGCCACCATCCCCGTGGAATCCGTCCATACTGCCAGATTTACGAGACTGAGGCGGTAGGCTTATTTTTGTGTGATTTGGTGCCAGAGTCCTGAGAAGTCAGAGTCTGGTATATGGATGGATATCGGCATTTGGGTTCGTGGTATGTACTTGTTTCGACGATGTGAGCGACAGGTGCTCTTCTGGTACCGACATTGATGGGAACTGGCGCTACATTTCCTGGACGTGTGATTTCGCCGTTGCATAGGGTTGACGGAACAAGAACCCGTTACACCAGGCTTGTTATGCTACAGGATGAAGGCTACAGGATGCTACAGGACATGGCCATCGCGAATGCCGTAGTTATTACTTTAGTAGTAACAATCGTTCCTTGTCTAAGACTGTCTAGCACGCGTTTTGATAGAAACTTTTGTTTTAAGTGCTTCGGACGTTTTGCGAAATACCAAAGGCATGTTTGCTGCTTGATTCCATGAACAATAACCAGTGTAGATTGCGGAGAGGTTTACTAAAAAGAACAAAGTCTTGTTTTTTAACCTGGCCAACGATCCTTCTCAATGGGTGTAATTTTATGAATGATTATGACACTGTGTATTACCTCCAACAGCGTTTGCACACATACTGATGCCTATGTCGTTGATGGCAATGTTGGTATTGTATTTATGATTCAATGGGGATTTGTGAATGCGAATAAGTACTCAATGAAACAGACAGTCATATGGTTAGGTAAGTATTACCAGGTAATGATTGTCGAAAGGATTTTCTTCAACATTAACATGATACAATCCCTGAAAATTGACTATTGTTTCCAGGGGCGGATTTAGGAATTGTCATGTGGGAGCCCATGTCCGGAGGGTCGCTACTTCCAAAGTACCTGAAGGGGCGCCGGGCGGCTTTGCCTTCCGTGGGATGCCTCCGGTTGCCTCCGGTTGCCATTCCGTGGGATGCCTTCCGCCGGGCGGCTTTGCCTTCCGTGGGATGCCTCCGGTTGCACAATTTTAGAAGAGGGTGCACTCGAGCCTTCGCGGAGGGCCGCCTTTTCTTCTCGGAGGGGCGTTAAAAATCAGGCACTAATTTTCCCAAAGCGGCAAACACAACAAAGCACCCCCCCCTCACTTGTTTCCAGCTATTAGACATTCTCGGATTTAAACAGGGTAGTTTTTAAATATTATAATTATTTTTTTTTAAAAAATTTAAAAACCCACTTTCCAGTAGAAGTACCTCCCTGTTTTGGTGGCTCGCATACTTGTGCTCTGGTGATCAGAGTTCACACATAGGCTTCAACCACCGGTGATAAAATATAAGATGCCTGGAACTAATCACTTCCAAAAGCGGCAGTAGTGTCTTAATACATAAATAAGACGAACATATTCGGGTGTGCCCTCTATGGGTACTGCTATGATCGCATTTGTGCAGCTTGGTCAACTTGCCGATATGCCGAGAAGTCCCATTTCACCACCATCACGCTCTCTCCCGGCGATTACATCAGAGGACGAAGGCATTGTCACCACATCAACACAAGCGACACACCACACAAGCGAATGTGCTAACATTCGTTTCCATGCAGGCATTCCTCACACACTGGCTCCACGACGCGCCCACCTCAGCAAAACCGAGGCTCGGTAGCGACAGCCCTGAGTTGGCAGATTCCGGTTGCGGCATCAGATGTAGGCAAGTCCTGTGACTGGCCAAATAGTCTAGCTTTTCCTCGTGGTTTCGCGATACTTCGTCGCACGTTCAATAGCTCGTCTCTCAAATCCAAGAGCCTCTCTTGAAAGCCACCGTAATTAGAGACCTTATATATTGAGTGATTTAATGACAACTATACGGTGACAAATAGTTCAACGGTAATACCAAAATTGACACAGTCATAGGCCCGAATTAACAGGCAATTACGACTGACAGTGACGGACACCGTCCAATCGAGCGACCAAACGTTCCAGCCTTCACATCTTATAACAGGCTACATCTCCCTTGCCTCGACAATTCAACTGCAGCTCTCACCTGGGTCTCCCACGTACGTCCGCCCCCAACGGCTGTCGGAGGGGAACTGACGTGGGAGACTCAGGTGAGAATCGCAGTTGAATTGTCGAGGCTAGAAAGATGTAGCCTGTTACAAGATGTGGAGGCTAAAGATATGTGGCTAGAGCTAGCTTTAGCCAGCCGACTTTAACCATGGGTTGAGCCGGCCAAAACTACCACATGACAGCATCTTTCAACCATGTTGCAGAGTAGTGCTCGGGAGGGCGAATCGCGTTGTTCGCTCGTGGATCTCATAGCATTCCGGAGGGTGGACCGCGTTGTTCGCTCGTGGGCCTCATAGTGCTCGGGAGGGCGGACCGCTTTGTTCGCTCGTGTACCTCATAGTGCTTGGGAAAGCGGAGCATGTTGTTCGCTCGTAAATCTCAAAATATGTCGCATCTGTATTGTCATCTGATACATCTTTTCCTTGCATTCTGCGTCCCTTAGTACCATTCCTCTTTTGGCACATCTACCTGGGGTTCCGAGTTTTGTTTTGGCTCGGGTACTATAGTCTTGGGAGACCTTCTCTGGGCCGCGGATACTTGGCTCGAACGAACTGCTGCTGACCGCCTTCTGTTGGACTTTAGCAACGAGCAGCGGCCGGCAGTCGAGGTGCCAACGCAAATACAAACTGACTTATCGGTCAGAGCAGCATGACAGTCCACCCTCGTCGACAATGCTTCAGCGACTTCCTGAGTGGTGGGGCGTTTCTGTGTTACAGTGACCGGCGACCGTATCACATAGCCCGCCAGTGTCACACCCGATGGGGGTCACGAGGAATTGTCGGCCCTGAGTGTTGGGGGGCTTCTGTGTCTCACTGACCTCAGACCGTAATATATAGCCCGCCAATGCCACACTCGGCGGGAGTCACGAGGGACTGTCGGCCCTGAGTGTTGTGGGGCTTCTGTACCCCACTGATCGGCGACCGTATCACATAGCAGCCAATGCCACACCCGACGGAGGTCACGAGGGACCGTCGGCCGACCATCCGCACATAGACGCTGGCTCATCAGCCTAGTGTGCCGAGTAATGTACCAGTTGGCGTCTCACTGTCTGACAAGCTGCTTTATCCCGAAAATCCACCACGTTTTCTGCTACTGAGTACTGCTAGTGCTGCATATTGCCCGTGTATGTAGGACATTATAGTGCAGACAAATGCATGTTATATACATAGATGATATAATCAGCATTTGATGAAGTCACAGAATGATGACGTTACCAGAGTTCAAGAAGGGAGGACTGGAGAGATCTGGTGTGAAATTGAGGAATCAGCAGATGACTGAGAAACATAGAGGAGAATGGAAGAACCTAGGGTGTGTGAGGGGGGGGGGGAGTCTGGAGTTGGATAGGAGCCTGCGAGATTATTCTGACATCACCAGGGTTCAAGAATAGAGGATTGGAGATATTTGATGTGGAGCTTAAGTGTTCTGGGGACGTCAGAGGTCTGGTAGCTGAAGGAGTTTGGAGAGTAACCGTGGGGTCTGGAGAAAAACGGATGAATCTGGGCAGGGGCGGGGGAGATTGGGGTGGAACGGATGAGTATGGGGAAGAACTGATGAGTTTTGAAGCAGGAGCGAGGATGTCTGGGGAGGAACGGAAGAGTCTGTAAAGCAGCCACGAAATCTGGGGAGAAGCTGAGGGGTCTGAGGTCTGGGGAGTCCGGATACCAACGGAGAAGTTTTGGGTAAGATTGAAGAGTCTGGGAAGGAATGGAGTCAGTTTGGATAACAGCCGATGAGCCCGAAAGAATCAGGGAAGTCTTGACAGGAACAGGGGAGTCTGTGGTGGAACGGAAGATTCTGGAAAGGAACGGATGAGTCTCCGCTGGAAAGAGGAAGTCTGAGAAGAAACGAAAGAGTCTGTCTGGGAAGGAAGGAAAAAGTATGAGATCGAACGAGGTAGCCGGAAGGGAACTAAGGAGCTGGGATGGAACCAGGGAGCCTGTGAAGGAACAGAAGAGTCTGGAGTTGAATGGAAAATCCGGACAGAAGCAGAAATCTGGAAAGGAACGGAAGGATCTGGGAAAGAACTGATGAGTTTGGAGATGAACGGGGAGCTACGAGATAAATTGGATCTGGAGGCTGTGAGGGAGACTGAAGAAGTCTGGGGAACTCAGATCTGGAGAAGAACGGGGCTATCTCAGGAGGAACGTAAAAGTTTGGGCAAGAACTGAAGAGTGGAAGGAAGTGAAGAGTGGGAGGAAGTGAATGATCTCGGAAGGAATGTAGGAGCCTGGGGAAGAACAGAAGGATGTGGGGAGGGACGGACGAGTATGTGTGGGACGGGGATAGTCTGAAGGAGTATGGGGAGCAAAGCAAATCAGCAATCAGCAAATCAGCAGCAATCAGCAAATCAGTAAACTTAGTAATTGCTGGGGTGCCAAATCGACCGACCTGGCAGCGGCCGGCGAGCGTTCAAGGTCACAAAAGCTTCGTCGGTGCGGTGGAGTGGCAGTGTGGTGAGGCAGCCGATCACGGCCTCACTTGACCTTAAAGGCCTAGGGTCATATAATTTGTAGTTCACTACATCAGTAATCTACCCTCCAAATTGTGTGTTTATAGCTTTAGTAGTTTCCGAAATCTTAGGGGCAGGGGCAGACCCCCCCCCCCCTCCTGTGTGTGGTATGTGACAGGCCCTCCGGCGCTCTTGTTAATCGACCCTGTCCGTAGTTATGTTTGTATGCTATATGTAGTCCACTTAATCTGCTGGTAGGATTAATGTGTAATTTATGTGATGCTCAAGATAAAGATAAGAACAACCACACGTCTAGAAGACCAGGTTATCACTTAAGGGGTATGCAATTGTCCGACTCAATTGAAAGCCCGACAAAAGAAAAGCGAATTCAATCTTCGAAACGTTCCGTTCTATCAGTATGCATGAGTTCCCCAACCACGATTCATCCGTTGCTCATATGTCAACGAATAATCTACTAGCCCACCCACACACAAGCGTGATGACGAACTATTCATATATTAGTAATATTAATATTTATGGGCAGACACGCCGAAACAGACCCAGGTCAGGAATCCTGGCTCTGGTCATACCAACATGCATTACACAGACTGAGACATACGTGATTTTAATAAAAACAGACCCAGGTCAGGAATCATGGCTCCGGTCATACCAACATGCATTACACAGACTCATTCAATAAAAAACCAGGTCAGGAATCATGGCTCCGGTCATACCAACATGCATTACACAGACAAAAAGGAATCTTTCGGACATTCAATATGAAACAGACCCAGGTCAGGAATCATGGCTCCGGTCATACCAACATGCATTACACAGACTGAGACAGTGGAGAGGACTGCGTTCGGACATTCAATATGAAACAGACCCAGGTCAGGAATCATGGCTCTGGTCATACCAACATGCATTACACAGACTGAGACAGTGAAGAGGACTGCGTTCGGACATTCAATATGAAACAGACCCAGGTCAGGAATCATGGCTCTGGTCATACCAACATGCATTACACAGACTGAGACAGTAGAGAGGACTGCGTTCGGACATTCAATATGAAACGTGTAGTTCTTAAATGTAACTTTTTAATCGATTTGAGGTCATCTTTATGTGTTCATTCTTGATGGTGAAAAATGACAATATTCAATCCTCATCAAGTGCAGTTGCAGTGCAGTGCAGTCTTCACGTCAGTTCATCGCATACCAGTATCATCTGAAAAGAGGCCGAGCTAAATATATGTTCAAAATCCAAGCAAGCAAGATCAAGTGAGTTTTAGCATTCGCATCACTGCGTTCGCTTGGAACGCCCGTTCACTCTGTCTGGACATTCAGTTTACATTCTTAAGGTGAACGCTGCCTGGGAAACGTCTGTGGACGAATACGTGCTAAGTATGGCTTTATCTGGCAATCTAACTCAAATCAGGCCATTTCTGACCTTCACATTCCAGTGACTTGTCATGAAAATATGAAGGTGTGATGGCTGTTGCAAAATTCCCTGATGGAAAAATAGCACAACGCATATGCTTTTAATAGTCTGGGTGCACATAACACAACTCAGAAGTATTTAGGAACGACACTGTCATTTTGCATATGCCGCGGTTTCCCACCAACCTCCAGACTACAGCGCCAAGGTGTATGTACAAATGGATGTGGGTGACCAAATCACACCCCTGTAACCGATCATATTACACACCTGTCACCTCAACCACGTTTCCAGTGCCAGTGTCCTACTAGTAAGGGTATGCATCGGATGTAATCAAGCGGCCGTCGTGAGCGATGTAAAGGGGATCTCGATCCATGTCTCGTAGCGTTTCCAAGCTAAAGTAGCAGAACAAGTGTTGTCGATATTGAATTGGGCCCCTCGTCACCAAAGTGAAACGAAAACCTTGCAGATGCACACTTGCTGCCTGTATTATCACAGAAGCACACTTGCCGCGTGGACTATCAGATAATCTTGAAGTCGTACTGAGTGTGCGAGACTACACAATTATCTAGGAAAAGAAGCCGGTACACATAGGCGGGGGGAAAAAGCAACGCTGGGAACAAAACCTGGCCACATGTGTGCAAGCGTGGTTTCTGCGAACGAGAAGGCCGGAAAAACAGCAGGTACAGTTCAAGGTATCAAATGCGCACCACTCTTTGTCTAGCTGTCTGATTCACCGATATCACGGAATTAAGATGGCTTTAATTTATCGTGTACTAAATACACTGCATGTATGCTCTTTTGCTTCTTCTGTACTATTTTGCTGGTCTCCGTAGCTGTCATAAGAAGTGTCCATTCCTGATGTCTCTCCGTCTTATATGTCCTATATATCTTGTATGGCAAAAAAAACATATGCGTCGCTACTCTCCAAGTAGGTACGTACCTGCGAAATAGGCAACGTAGTCGTTATAGTACATGCCACTGATAATATAAATGGTTTTGTGTCACACATGTATCCAAAAAATATGTCGGAAAATAGTTATTCCAAATTATGAAGATTGGGCATCGGGTCAAACACCATGTTGTAGCCCGGGAGAAAAGACGAGGATGTGCAAAACAGTAATTTTCCAAACCCAGCATTTTAACGTTCGCGGCGAGTTGGCCCTGCCAGCGCCGGAGTAATGGACCTCCCTGGCAGGACTGCCAGGGGAGGATTCAGGAATTATCATGGGGCGCTTGTCTGAAGGGGCACCATTTCCTCGGAGGGACGCCATAGCGAAAGTACTTGGAGGTAGGGGCGGAAACAGAGGTGGTACCGAAGGCATGTGTCCCATGGCAATTGGTGCCCCCTTACCATGGAAAATGCTGCACTCCGGGAAAACTCAAGTGCATTGCCATCGAATTGTTCAGCCAGAGGCGCCCCTCTCAGAGGAAAAGGCGACCTTTCAGTGTGCTCGAGCGCATCCCCTTCGAATTATCCAGCCATAGGCGCTCCTTGGAAAACAAAACCTCTATTCAGCGTGTTTGAGTGAACTCCCTCGAATTTGTTTTCAGCCAGAGGTGCACCTTGGAAGGCAAGGGTGCCCCTCCGGGAAGGCCCGAGTGCACCCCATCCGTCACATTTTTCAATTAGAGGCGCCCCTCCAGGGACCAAGTTCCCCTCATGACAATTCCTGAGCCTGCTTCTGTCTGGAGGGATGTCTTTTCATTCCGAGGGGAGCCTCTGGCCGACACAAATGAGCGGGTCCGTTCGGGCACACTGAAGAGCGCCTTTTTCTCTTGGAGGGGCGCTTCTGACTAAAACAAAGTATAGGGGATTCACTCGAGCCTTCCCGGATGGCCGCCTTTTCCCGGCCGGAGGAGCAGCCGCCTTATATGGGAGGAGGCGCAGACCCCCAGTTCCCCCCCCCCCCCCCCCTTGTATCTGCCCTTGACTCATGCATCTGCAAGTCAGCAGTCGGCCGCGTTCAGGCTATCAGTTTTCTCATATATCCGGAGAAAACAGACCTCTAGCCGACGCAGACGGACTGTGCGTTTCGGATGCCTGGAATCAAAGAAGACAGCACCAAGTTCGACCTGCTGGTGGCAAGCCTTTCTGTGTCCACCACCACGCAGGTGCGGATCGATATTATCACGGCCCAGACGCCCAGTTTCGTGGCACTTATTAACGCCCTGAGGCGTAGGTTGACGCAATCGCGAGCGACCCTCCTGGAAGCCTTATTGCCCCGCCAGCAGCTCGGAGACCAGAAGCTGTTCCAGCTGCTCCTGCAGATGCATTCAGAACTGGATACAGCAGGAGATGCCCCCACACGTCCTAAGACGTGTGGGGGCAATAAGACTAATAAGTGGGAAGACTATTTCTATTTATCCCTATATCTATATCCCACTTATTGCCCACGTGTGGGGGCAATAAGTGGGAAGACTATTTCTACAAGGACTACCGCAGGCAGCTTGGGCAACATTATCGCTGTCGTCATGGGAAGCTCCTCTGGACCAACTGGCTACCGCAGCTGACAGATAACTGGAAGCCCCAGCTTCAGGTCTGGTGTCAGCAATGGCCGCAGGATACTCAGCAGCGTAGACGGTGCCAGTCGGCGCATTGTCTCCGGACACCAGTACGCTGGCCACACTACAGGATATAGTCGGGACGTTAACGGTGACGGTCAGTCGCCTGGAAACAACCGTCCCGAGTGGCAAGTCACCGGAGTGAACGGGCGGACGTCACTAGTTCCAGGGCCATCGGCGGAGCCATCGGCGGAGCCATCGGCGGAGCCATCGGCGGAGCCATCGGCGGAGCCATCGGCGGAGCCATCGGCGGAGCCATCGGCGGGGCCATCGGCGGAGCCATCGGCGGAGCCATCGGCGGAGCCATCGGCGGGGCCATCGGCGGAGCCATCGGCGGAGCCATCGGCGGAGCCATCGGCGGAGCCATCGGCGGAGCCATCGGCGGAGCCATCGGCGGAGCCATCGGCGGGGCCATCGGCGGGGCCATCGGCGGGACCATCCGTGAGACCATCAGCGGGTGCCATCGGCGGGATCATCGGCGGGGCTATCGGTGAGATCATCGACGGGGCCATCGATGGGATCATCGACGGGGCCATCGATGGGATCATCGGCGGGGCCATCGATGGGATCATCGGCGGGGCCATCGGTGGGATCATCGGCGGGGCCATCGGCACTCTCGCTCAGCTCGCAGCCCGCAACGTTATGCTTTTTGCTGCATGCCCATTTCCATTTCATATTGGGGGGCAAATTCACTATTGGAGGGGCAAGATTGAACATTGAGGGGGCACGTGCCTCTCCAAAAGTAAACAAAACAACTCCCCTTCCCTAGTGACGTCATCAAAATATTTGTCATTTGACTTGTTTTATGTATTTCACGTCATCAAACTATTGCTTCTTTTATCTTTACCTACGTGCTTTCCATTTGGGCTACATTGCTCTTCATACACGGAGAAATCGCGGCACTAAATCTTTCAGCAGTGGTAAACGCAGTAGCTTTTTGGGATGAGACCAATTGTCAGACCGTGGGACATCAGCTCGTAGATTATCACGCGCATTACCAGGTACTGCGATGGGCGGGCAGCTGCCGGCATGTTCGAGCATTTACAGTTATTATTTGACAACCTAATTTGATACTGAAGCTGCCGCCAGAAGTTAACTTGGTTACACACACAGGAATACCATGCGCGTCTAGTGGTACCCATCAGCCCGTTGAGTAACGACCGAGAACTCTACAGCCGAGGCGTTGCGGAAGCGTTTTCCTGACCTTGGCCGGCCGTCACGGGCTTAGTAAGTTTGCGCTTTGTGCTGAACACCGTGAGATTGTTCTGCGTGGAGATCACTGTGCTGAACCTGCGCGGAGCCTGTCGTGAAAGGCCAGCTGCATACCTCTGCCTGACTCTCGCTTGGAAATGATTCCGTAGACACGATCTGTCAGACTGCATTTTTAATTTATCGGTCGTTTTGAAGCTTGCGCCTCGTCTCCTCTTTGTCTTCATACATTTATGATGAAATAAAAGGTTGTCCCCAGTAATCCCAAAAAGGCCAGCATGTTCTCTGATATAAGTTTATTAGCTTTCAACGCAGGCTTTCTGAAAAAATTACCGCAGCTAGGATTAGTTCATTCTTGCTTGATTTCTGGTTAATAGGATGACTTCCGAAATATAGAATTGACTTCCCCAGTATTCTAAAAAATGCCAGCATGTTCTCTAATATTAGATTATTAGCTTTGAACGCAGGCTTTCTGAAAAAGTTACCACAGCTTGGATTAGTCCATTCTTGCTTCATTTCTGGTTATTAAGATGACTTCCAAATTTAAATACAGTTAATTATTGCTGTATGTCTGACTCCTTCGTTGATACTCAAACTCCTTCGAACTCAGCTCCAACATCACCTGAACTTCACCTTCCCTCCAATAATTTTAATTGTCCATAAGGAAGTAGGTAATAACAGAAACAATTTACTTGAAAAAACACATACCTGGTGATGTGTTATATTTCTGTGTTTAGAGTAAATTCGAACCAAATCCATTCCCACTGCCTAAATCCTTCTCGGGAAAGGACTACTTAAGGCTGTTCGAATTTATTCATTCGAATTTATGAATCATTCAAATTCGAATATTCGAATAAGCATTCGAATTTATTCATCGTTTAGCATGCGTTTTCATGGGACAAATGCGATACGGCGCTGTTTAAGGTGGAAATTTGGATTACCGATGCCCATGTAAACTGGGTAAATTTTTTACAGGTAAGGATACTACGGGGGACAGGATAAAAATGCCAACAACTATGACATCCACGGCTATCAAAATATTGCCGACATTAATTTGTCTTCGGGTTGGGGTCTATTGATCACGGCAACCCCAAAATATTTATCCCCACGTGGCAAAGCTCTGGTAGCGCCCCTGAGTCGGAGGCGGTATCGAGCGCTGCGGCGACACTAATCGAGATCGATGCTGGCAGCGGAGCTGCCTCACCGCGCTGCTGCGAGTACCTGGTGCCGACTTGGAAGGCATCTCTGCAGAAGCTCGGCCCCGTGTTCTTCATGACCTCTGCGGGATTGCGGGCGGCAGACGTGGCGCCGCAGTAACGAGCGTCTCGTCTGGCGATATCATCCAAATCAAGGTACACAGTAACGAGCGTCTCGTCTGGCGATATCATCCAAATCAAGGTACACAGTAACGAGCGTCTCGTCTGGCGATATCATCCAAATCAAGGTACACAGTAACGAGCGTCTCGTCTGGCGATATCATCCAAATCAAGGTACACAGTAACGAGCGTCTCGTCTGGCGATATCATCAAATCAAGGTACACAGTAACGAGCGTCTCGTCTGGCGATATCATCCAAATCAAGGTACACAGTAACGAGCGTCTCGTCTGGCGATATCATCCAAATCAAGGTACACAGTAACGAGCGTCTCGTCTGGCGATATCATTCAGATCAAGGTATACAGTAACGAGCGTCTCGTCTGGCGATATCATCCAAATCAAGGTACACAGTAACGAGCGTCTCGCCTGGCCAGATCATCAAAGCACAGTAGCGAGCGTCTCGTCTGGCCAGATCATCCAAATCAAGGCACAGTAACGAGCGTCTTGGCTGGCCAGGTCATGCAAATGAAGGCAAGCTGAATTTCCTCCAGGATGTACTGGTGGCGTTGGCAGCGAATCACGAAGGCGTCTAGAGCTGCGTATTGAAGAGGTTGCTTTCGCTACCTACTTTGTAAGATTATTGATTATTTTTTAGACCCTTCGGTTGATAGCTCAAGCGTTCGTAGCGGTCCTTCGCCACAAGGTCGCACAATTTTGTTATCAAAATGTCAATAGCATGCCCCACAGGCTATGCAAAAGTTCAGCGCGATCCGTTCAGCTCTTCCGAAGTTAGCCTAGAAAACAACTTAAGGGGCTTCCTTCCCTCTGCTGGTGAGGGTTAAGGTCGGTGCTTACCCAGAGGTGGATACAGGGGGCACTGGGGGCATATGACCCCTCCCCATGGAAGATGGCGCCCCATCGGCCGGGAAAAGGTGCCCCCTGGAAAGGATCGAGTGCACCCCCTCCCTCCCACCTCGACCAGCGGATTATTTAGCCAGAGGCGCCCCTCGGAGATAATTTCAAATATAAATAGGCGCCGTACTGGAAGGAATAGGCGCCCTCCTGAGAGGAAAAGGCGCCCCAGCGGTGTAGTCGGGTGCCCCCTTCTCCAATCAAATAATTTTCAGTCGAAGGCGCCCCTCAACGTGCCACCGCAGTGGTGGTCCTTTGAAGAAATGGCGCCCCTCCAGGTACCTGAAGGGTCGCGAGGCTACCAGATCCTACACCCATGAAGAAAATAATTCATAAATGATACGAACTGAAGGATACATTCATGATAATAGAAAATTCCCTCTTGATGGTTCAGAGAATATGACCATGCAGGCGATATGACAAATGGTATTCATTTTGAGCAACTGGTTGTGAACTAAGAATATCATTTTGGAGTCTTAAGCGTATACACATGGTCACAAAATCCGCCCCATGAGACCCCATGACTAATGAACTGATACGTAAGGACCATGGGTGCAGATCGTTTTCCAAGTTGGTTTGGCTGATGCGGTGACGTAAGCAATATTTTCCTTAAGTGTGCCCTCATTTTTCAAACCTGTCCGGATTTACCCCACATCTTCCTGAAGTGTCGAACCAAAAACAACAAAGCTTAATAGATGACATGCTGCAACTTCTGATCTTTCATGTACTCTTTTCAGGCCCCAAGGAATTTTTGCGTTTCTCAAATACAGTGCACGGTAAAAGTAATGGTACCATATGCTGAGCGACGTCAATCCTTCTTGTATCTCGAAGACTACACACATAAAAATATTTACACCAGTCAAACTTCATCTACAATATACTTACTTTTTCAATGCTCATTCTAGTGTTCTTAAGTATTAAACGGAGTTTTAAAAATGAATTCAGGTACATAAACAGTAAATATTTCCTTTCGTTACGTTCATATTTCTAAACGAACCAACAACATACCTAAAAATGCCTAACTAGAATGATTGTTGTACACAGATCCTGTTCTATCTAATCTTTTTTACTTTTGCAACCACAATACTAGCGTATTTAGACCTGGCAAAGGTCCCTAAAGAACTAATTACGATTCAAAGCACACCTTGTGTGAAAGTAATACAAATATGTTATTTTAAATCGCGCCCGACCATTTCCTTACCCTAAATGAGGTTTCTTTACCACATTTGCTTGGGTTCTCTTACGACGCATTCAACGTCGTACGACGCATTCGGTCATGTAGCGTCGCCAACCTGTCACGCCGATTGGTCGCGGGTGGACTCGGTAAATACCGTCGGTTGTGAGATTCGAACCCACAATCTTGCGATCAAGAGCCCGACGCTCTACCAACTGAGCTACCGCGGCCCCATTTTTACCACATTTGCGCGCCCACCCGATCGGGTCGACGCCATCTTTAGTCAACCGTTCTTTGTGCTTGTGTTCGCCTTGTGGTATACGGTCGTGTTCAGCAGCAACAAAAAACGGTATATACCTACAGAGTGGACTTGAGTGTATTTTTGTCTGTAGGGTAAGGAAGTATTGCATAATTAAACACTTGCAAATTAGGCAGGTGCTATTCAGACTTGTGCTCGACTCGAGTTGAATCAAGAATCGACTCATGAATCAATCGTTTTTGGATGAGTCGAGAGTTGAATCGATTCTTTTCCACAAAACATATTTTGAGTCGTGAGGTGAATCACATCTTTCTAAAAATAAATGAGTTGAATCATGAGTCAATCATTTGAATCACAATGAGTCATTTGAGTCTTGTGACTCAAATGCATGTTATGAACAAATAATATGAAGCATGTATCTGTGTGAATATTATGTCATGACACAAAGTAGGGAGTAAAAACACAGCATAATTATTCATGCTTAGCAATACAATTGTCAACTTGTAATATGCCAGTGAGTAAAGAATGGAGGGTACCAGTACTAAAGTTATTTACCAAAAACCAATTACAATAACTGCAAATAATTATTAATGTTAAGCTTGGTATCCACAATCAGTATCATGCACGAGTCAATCCTAGTACCAGGAGTACAACACATAAATGGGTTGTAATTGTGAAAAAGAATATGGAACCGACATTGTCCTGCACTGGAATTGGCATCTGCACTGAATAAAATTCCGTTGGCTTGTTATTTGTCACCTGCGCGTCTGATATCATATCAGACGCGCGTGTGACAAATAACAAAGAAAGGTACCTTTACTAGAAGGTAGATGGAAGTTTTCTTTCAAACCTGCATAACGTTATCCGAAGGTTTTTTATATATGGTATCAATTTGTGTAATTTGGTTCTTTTGGTATCAATTTGGCTGCAGATTACTTTTTTCTCCTATATATGAAGGAAATGTGTACTGCATATAACATATTTTAACCAGTTTATATGTCTTCTGTAATATCCTAAAACTTAGTCTGGAATACCAGCATGATCTTTTTGTGAACAAATGGCATTGTTCTTGTTATAGCAACACATGTTCAACTTTATTGATGAAAATATCAAGTATTTTGGAATCCGTGGCATTATAGAGGTCTTGTTCAGGTGATTTGAGCACGATTGCTCGAAGTCCTGGCCTGTGTAATTTAAGCAATGTCTCAAACTTATATATATAGAGGAGAGGTTATCATGAGAGAACAAGTGAGTGACGCCATATTGAGGTTGATTCTTTCCATCGACAATTACAGGATTTGTGTAAAAATGGCACACATTTTTTTCAAAATGTTGTTTTTCTGGTGTTTTCTAATGTGATTTCAACGAATTTGACTCATTCATTTGGGAAATGAAAAATTCCCAGAAAATAATTTAACTACGGGTCTTCTCCCTCTATATTGTTCCTGAGACCACTTGACCTGGGTGCAAAAATCCGCTGTAAAACCACTTATTGTAGAGGTAACTTTAGTAAGAATACCTATTAAACTACCAGAAATTTAGGAAATATCCTTACTAAACACACTTCCCTTCTTAGTAAATATACATACTAAACCTTCGAGGATGTATTGGACCAGAGTATATTAAAGAACGGATACACCCAAGTTTAGTATATTCTCAGATCTAGTATATACTATGCCTTGGTGAAGTCACAGCTAGAATATGCGATATTCTACTAGTATGTGGTGGACATCTGGCAGATTATAGAATCCTATAGTAGAATATTCCAAATCTAGCAGATTCCTGGCAATTTCATTTAACAGCAGCTTCCTTTTCTGTCGAGACTCGGCGCACGACTGGCCTTGAGGGCCAGCCGGTCGTCATGGCAACGACTCTAGGCCCCGCCCTCCGGGAGTCGGCCGGCCAGTTTTGTGTAGTGCCCTCGTTTACCGGCAAGGAAACATACGTTTTCGAGGCGATGCAAGTAAAAACGATCCGGATTCGTGTGTATAATTCTTCAGGCATTCGCATGGTGTCAAATTTTCCAATATATAATAAAAATTGTCTGCGTAAAGCCGTGGCAAATATTGGATATTTTGGCTTGGGATGCACGCCAAGTGCTGCCGAGTATCACCTTGGCTACGTCACAGGCCCGGAACAACTTGACCGCCCCCCGTAATGGACAGCTGTGCCCAAGGCCTATCGAGTCAAGGCTGTGTGCAAGGCGATATATACCTAATATATACCGAATATATACAGAATTAAGGCAGAAACATACGGTTTTCGATATCAAAGAGTATTAAATCGAGTGCATGAAGTGTTGAACTTCTTCTTTATCACGTCTATGACACACCAGGTACGGATGATTATATGCGATGTGCTATATTTGTTAAGAAGATTTTGATTGTTTATTTATTTGCCAACTGAGAAGTTATCATTTGCAGGGAAAATGAGTGGTCGCATCGTCATTTTTTACGTTAAAATACCATGCATTCAAAATAAAAATTCCAAAGAATCAAAATTTACCTTGATCTCCAATTATACCCAAAGTTTTAGCAAAAATAATATATTCAACAGATCAAGATGTTTCAATGTTAGAGCATCTTCGTTGGCGTCTAAATAAATACTAATTTCCTTCTTTGATTAGACACAGATGAAGATGCGTAGACATCAAACTGTCTGTCGAATAAATCATTTTTGCCATAACTGTTTTCACATCACATATAGGGGAAGAGGGGGGATATCTGAACACGTTCCGTTTTCTGAACACCTACCTTTGGTCGTCTCCCACATCATGTTTAGTGCATAAATAACAAAAAGATGGCGGTATTCATAAATGATGGACCTGTCGCCACCAAAACATGAAAGTCTGATCACATAATTATACCTATACTTTGTGTACAGAGGTTGCGAAGTTCACAGGAACCATTGTAGGCTTCGAAGAGCAGTTGACTTTAGGAAACCATAAGGAAGTGACTTCCAATTTTTTTTTGCAATTACACCAGCATTTTTTAGTGCTACTAATAGCTTGTACCACAACAGCTACAGTGAGGTAATCCTGAACGACAACATTTTCATGTTCAGGATATGGCACACCAATCATGTGTTTTAAAGTTGCTCTTTGCAAGTGGTTAGAGGATTTTCATTGAAAGGAACTGTTTGAATATGGATAGCTTGTTCATTTTTGTGTTCAGTAAACACAGTACAATTACTGGTTCAGCCATACAGAAGCAGCAGTAGATCTATTTCTTGCATAATGCCTAAGGTGTTCAGGACCCCCCCCCCTCTTCCCCTATGTAATATATATATATATATATATATATATATATATATATATATATATATATATATATATATATATATATATATATATTATTATTATTATTATATTATATATATTATATTTTATATGTATATATATATAGTGTGTGGGCAGTGCACACCAAATCATATGGCTTATGAGTCTGATACCATTGAGTCGGATCTGAATCGATTCAAATTTATGTTTGAGTCGTGAGTTGAATCGGATCTCTGTAGCTCTGAGTCTGAATTGAGTCGAATCAAATAATTTTGACCTGCTGTGAATCATGAGTGGAATCGGATCTCGAAATCTATGAGTCAAATGTGAGCCGATTAAAAAAATTTGAGTCGAGCACAAGTCTGGTGCTATTCATATGACAGATATCCCTTTCATTTACTGACAAAGCTGCTGAGTGGATGTGCACTCGAGCCTCTCTGAAGAGGCGCCACTTTCCATGAGGGGGCACATGCCCCAGTGCCCTTGTATTCGCCCCTGATAAGTAGGGGTATGTAGGTAGGGAGGTGTATAGGTAACTACAATGAGTGGATGATTATACTTTGAGTGGACAATTCATCATGGTAAGAGGGGGGGGGGGGGAGGATCCGAACACTTTTGACATCACGCATCGAAGGGTTCTACCGCCGCTTATGTACGGCCGAACCAGTAATTGTAGGTATGGTGTTTACATAATGCAGAAATGAACAAACTATCAATATTTATACAATTTCATTCAATGGAAATCCTCTACCCACTCACAAAGACCAACTTTAGAACAGACGGTTATTTTGTGGTGGTGTGTTGTATTCCGAACACGAAAATGTAGGTGTGCGGGATTATGAACACTAGCTGTGTTGTGTTCTGAACACTACTAAATCAAGAATTTCTCCTACATAGATGCTTTATGTCATGATGAAGTTCATTTTTATATTTTTGAAGAATGTTCTGGTTACACGCCTTGGCACATATGCTAATGTGCAGCTGCATATGAGCTTGGCAGGGGCGGACACAGAAAGTGCATGAGACGTCCTACAGTTGTATTTTCTTCTTTCTTTTTTATTGAAGAAAGTGGACCTGATCTGGCCGAATAGTCAGGATGTTTGCTTGATATCTACTTGTCACTCAGGGAGTCAGGTAATACTTGGAACAGGACTCCCAGTAGAAATTCCATAGCGTGGGGGGGGCAGGGGCGGATCCAGTAAATTCATCCGGGGCATTTATCTGAAGGGGCACTATTCTCTCCGTGGAGCGCGACTGCACATGTTCCTGAATATGTGTTTTCGGAGGAAATCGTGCATCTGTCCCAGATGGGAGGGGGGGGGGGGGAGACAGCTTCTGTCATTGCACATTACTGGGGGGGAGTTTGGTTGACCTTGTTGACTCCGTTTATGTGTGTATGTAAGGTACCATCGTAACATTTGTCAGCTTGAATGACATTTTCACGTGATTATGTAATGGAACCATATTTACGCTCTCGTAGTTTCTGTGTAGTTCCGTAAAATATGAATGTTTGGCTTTGACCGAAACGTTCGAGTCGTGTTCGGCTGAGTGAGGATCTGCCTGCTCGGCGCTCGATGTCCCGCCCTTGCGGGACTAGTCATGTGGTGTGACATCATGTGCAGACGCTGCATTACAATGTGATCTGTGCATGATAACTGGCCCGGTCGGACTGGCTGAGTACTGCAGCCGGGTAATAGCTTTCTGCCACCAGAAAGGGAGGGCTGTCTTAACCCCGTCTCCAATATAGGATGTCGTATGCCACGAATGCTGGCTTCATGGGTTTATGGTAAAGGTGTCAACATATTTGTGCCCCGGGGGGGGCTGCTATAGCCATGGCTTGGTAGCTGAGCTTTAATTGATGCGCCTAACCGTCCCGGCTTGTGCTAAGAGCCTTGCGTGACAAACTGACATATGGACTCATATATGACTTTCGGGAGTTGGGCATGACCAAACTGACCAAACCCAGCCAAACCGACCACGTCGGCGGGCACTCTTTGATGTAAATTATTCATGGCGACTTCATCTCCCACGCTCCCACCGACGATTCCCTGGTTAACTGGATCCGCTAGACGTCAAACTGCGCAAGGCCAATGCAATGCAGCACACTCACACGAACTGTTTTTTCGGGTGCATGAGGTAACTTTTGGTGAACGTGCAAAATCCGATACTTTGGAGCAAAGGTGCCAGAACCGCGAAAACAAACACTGGGGGTGGGCAGACGGGTGGGGGGAGGGTGTGTGTGGACAGACAAATGCTGGGCCAACACCAGCAAGTTGTACGATGAGGTATGTTGTCTTTTGCTGTACACATGATGCCGGCCTTAAGTCATCAGAATATTTCGATTCATTGGCCTTCCCAATCTACTTGGGGATGGAGGGGCATGTGTCACGTCTTCACGTTTTCTTGCTCCTAGGCATATATTTCCCTGATAAATCCGAGTCTACTCGGATAGAAGCGGGGCAATCGATTTTCCAAACATATTATCTACAGTTAATGACACAAGATCCGAGTTTGTCTAGCAACTGCTCAACCTGCACATCATCCAGTTTCATAATTAACTGTATAAAAGACGACCTATGCCAATAGCGATAGTACGGAACTGGGAAAGTAGTCAAATTTTAACTCATGTATGTTTCTGTGCCCACAGACGTCAAAAGAATAGTCTTCCCACAACCTTACCCAGTCCTTCTCCGGATGTTCCCTCATGCATTCATCAGTGTACACTTATTTCTTCTTTATTGTTTTGTGCACTGGCGGAGCCACCAGTCGTGGTTGGGGGGTTGAACCCCTGCCACTGGGGGAGAAAACAGGAATGCAACCTACAAAGGCTGAAGCATCGTGAGAATCTAGAACGACTTGGCCCAACATAAGGAGTTTTTAATTCGGTAGGCGATCCAGGGAGCCCGGTTCTAATGGTGGTGCCTACGGTGGCACGATATCTCCATTCATGGTTTAGTGGACAACGCAACTTACGTACAGTTTGGTGTATGTCACATGCCGAGGGCAGAAAATGCATGAGGGAGCATAAACAATCAATGGCTGCTCCTGCGGCCTAGTGTCGTGACCATCCGCCACCTCTTGCGTTCGTCTGGAAATAGAGCTCGTCAGGCGCGTGCAATACATAAGAGTCAACTGGTTTCAAACAGCTCGCATTTGTTCCCAGAGTTCTTCACTAGTTACACGAGCGGCTCTGAACTCCACCATTAGGGTATTGGTTGTGTGCTTTCCGAAACTTGACGTTGTATTCATCGCAATTGTGCTCTAAAAATGTTGTTTTTTACACAAGAATAGAATGCCAGCTGAATAAGTTACCGAGTAAATGAGTGAGTGAAAGAGAAAGCAAAACAATATGGAGGGAGGCGAAAGGGAAATATACCCGCATACTACAAATTGCAGATTGTGGCCGATCATCCAGAAGTTGCGGGAATGAACGGAAGAACAATATAAATAAGCACAGATGGGACGTCTGCATTTTTGCTCGTAATGCGAAGTGATAAATGTGGGTTCTGTTGACCCGCCCAATAACCTATTACTCTACGACTGCGGATAAAGCGGTGTTATTTTGCATTTCCTCAGTGGGAATGCATTCACCATTGGTTGCCAGAAATCAAATAAAGTTCATGAGCACGTGGCACACCGTTATACAACTTCGGAATTTGCAATATAGCACACTGTTATACAACTGAGGAATTTGCAATATAGCACACTGTTATACAACTGACAAATTTGCAATATAGCACACTGCTATGCAACTTCGGAATTTGCAATATGGCACACTGTTATACAACCGAGGAATTTGCAATATAGCACACTGTTATACAACTGAGGAATTTGCAATATAGCACACTGTTATACAACTGAGGAATTTGCAATATAGCACACTGTGGCTCATTTTGTGAGAGGTGGAATTTTTCCGTTCCGCTTCGTAGCTGATCGGTAGCTGTGTGAAAGAGCAATAAAGCACAGAAGGAATTATCTGGCAAGCGGAAGCTGTAATGCGATGAACCTTCAGAGCCACAGATGACTTCTGAAAAGTGCTGCAGGCCGGCAATGCGCAAGTTGAATCCCGCATCAGTCTAAGAGATGTTCCCAAAATGTTCAACAAGGATATTTTTCCCCCTAAATCTTTAGCTGAGGCAAAGTGCCATCTGCTAGAGATTGTTACGTTAAAGAAGGAATTACGTTAATCCGGCTTATGTGACATCCGGTTATATCAATTAGGCAAGAAAGGAGAGACGCCGTCAAACAAGAAACATGGCGTAGAGGGACGATACATGCATGGTAAACAGGTGCATGTTCAGACATACATACATACATACAATCATAACAATGGAAGGACATTTGGAGGGTGGACAGCTTCACAGCCTACAGAGAGGCTCCACTGCCCACCTGAGACCTGAAGCGAAGCGAAGCAGAGGCCTGTCACCCAGAGCGAGTCGTGGGATTCAGGCCCGACCTTGTATGTGTGTATGCTAAGTTAAAGCTTGGAAAACCCTAAAAAGGGAAAAACCAGGCTGCTTGGAAAACCCGTAGGTAAAAACCAAGCGCAATTTAAAAGGAAATCCGTCCGTTTTGGCCCAGTTGGATCGGTTCCTGTCTACCTAGTGTGAGATAACCTATATGTATGTGTTTTGCGACGTCGGAGAGGAAGAGGTGTGGAGCGGAGTCATACAGCAAGTGAGGAGTGTAGCGCGTGTCATATAACTTTTAACATCACATCATACTTGCTTGGATCAGGTAAATGCAACGCAGGCTTTAGATCAGTTCGGAGAGTTTGGTGTCTTGTAGAAAGCGGAAAAGTAACTCGAGGAGTGCCGGGCGCTCATTCCCGAGGAGAGCTCGAAGAGAAAGTTGTGAATGGATGTTGGTGAAATACTGGATGATATCGCGACGGTGAGGAGCATATGCTGGACAGTGAAGTAAGATATTGGTGACAGTAAGGCGTACGTGACATATGCTACAAAGTGGAAGGCGGTGTGGTCGATTAAAAATATAATCGTGTGCCAATTTGGTGTGTCCGAGGCGAAGTCTGGCGAGTGTCACCTCGTTCAGACGAGTGTGCTGGTTGGAGGAGGGCCAGCTGGAGAGTGTAGGCTTGATATCGTGTAGATGTGTGGTGTTGTGTGACCAGCAGTCCTGAATATATTTTTTTAATAAATTATTTGTGAGGGATAGAAGATCCCCGGGGGAAGGATAGGTATCAAATAGAAAGCGAAAACCACTAAAAACATGATTTATCTATGAATGTTAGGAACACTAATTCTGCAGGGTGACTGATGGCTGTATTAATATATAGCTAATTTATTTTTTGATATATAAACTTTTGTGGTGCTTGTATTTCGTGATCGTACGTCTAATTGTTCTGGGTAAAATAAGGCCAATTATCATACACTGTCATTTATGGTACATTTTGGCGTCATTGGTATAATTAATGTGCACGTTTGGTGGGGAATATAGTACAGCTAGGCACTACCAAGCTGGTTGATATAGTTGATAGGCGTTAGTTTTATAGGTGTTGCTTGGATATGCTTAGCATGCCTCTCCGACATTTTTTTTCACACACAATTTCGTCCGGCGCGTTTGACTTTGTACGTTGAACATTTGTAAAATAGCCTACCAATTTTGTAGACGTCCAGTTGGATCCATACATGAAGGACAACGAAGAATCTCCTCAGTAAGTTACTTCGTTCTGGAGATATTTTCAAAACACCGGAGAAAGTAGCGGACCCCGTTTCCAGCGCACGTGTTAACCCGCGAATGACAGGGGTGATTTCCCCCTTTTGGTTTCCCACGGTTACAATGGAACCACTAAAGCTAAAGATGTGAAAGATGGGGTACTCTAAGATTGCTTACTCAGATATATCGTGTTAAAATTTGGATGCCCCGGCGAGCCTAGATTGGGTCAAATGATGTCACAGAGACATGTGCCTGGACAATCATGGGATTTGTATAATGTTAACGACTATGTCATCAATGACTGATGGTCGATGATGATATTGAGTTAATTTGCGCTGCAGCTACAAATGTCTATTCAAGGGATCTGGGTTATCGTAAGTCATGTCCATGGACCATGGCCATACTGGGGGACGACTAATTCGATGGAATCTATCACTCATTAAGGAATGGAATTAGTGAATTTGTCAGCCAATAATGAGATATAGAAGCTGCATTATTTAACACGCGCACTGGAGGGGGGGGGGCGAAATCTTCCCCACCCTCCGGTTTTTCGTACATAACTGCAGATTTTAATGGTCAATATACGCGATTTTCTGCGTACCTGTTTAGAAATGACCTGCGCGTCGTTTACAGCAAGAAAAATGGAAATCGGCCGAATATTTTTCAAGTTAGGGGCCGTTAAATTAGAAAGAAAAAAATTCCTAGCGCCAGACCACAAAAATCGGCGCTGATGCGCTTCCCATATATTCGCAAAAGGGAAGTGTTCTTGGCAACACTAGCGACTTGTTTGATGTATATTGATATGCTATACAGTTTCAAGGTCATGTTAGGTTACTGAGGTCAAGTCAGGTCAAGTTCATGACAGGCTAATGAACCAAACTTGATCAACTGGAATGTTGTCATAAATGCACTACTGTTTGTCATTTGTACTGTTTGTCATTGCGTTTCCATACTTTATTCATGTACTTCACTCCTTTCTTCCCGAAGCCGATTGCGCCGAGCTGCCCGACGGAGCAGTCGGGCGGGCGGTCCGGTTCCGGTAACTGGAACTGACCTGATAAAGTGCTGCAATATAGGTGACCTGAGGTCAAATGTCGGATCTAGCATCTGCATTGCATCATTAGTAATGTCCAAAACATCATTGATGCCCATTTGGGAGCATTTAAACACAATCACAGCGATCCATAACAATGACGAGCCAAGCCACGCAAAACAATAAGATTTTGACAAATGTGACCTCATTTGACCTTGAAGATATTGACCTAAGGTTATGAAATTTGCACACGATAGAGTTCACTACCGTACCCATCCACCCTGCGAATTTCGTTCCTCCAGCTTTAATAAGAGCCGAGATCTTAGGGGGGGGGGCGGAATCAGCCCTGTCATTCGCGGGTTAACACGTGCGCTGGAAATGGGGTCCGCTACTTTCTCCGGTGTTTTGCAAATATCTCCAGAACGAAGGAACTTACTGAGGAGATTCTTCGTTGTCCTTCATGTATGGATCCAACTGGACGTCTACAAAATTGGTAGGCTATTTTACAAATGTTCAACGTACAAAGTCAAACGCGCCGGACGAAATTGTGTGTGAAAAAAAAATGTCGGCGAGGCATGCTAAGCATATCCAAGCAACACCTATAAAACTAACGCCTATCAACTATATCAACCAGCTTGGTAGTGCCTAGCTGTACTATATTCCCCACCAAACGTGCACATTAATTATACCAATGACGCCAAAATGTACCATAAATGACAGTGTATGATAATTGGCCTTATTTTATCCAGAACAATTAGACGTACGATCACGAAATACAAGCACCACAAAAGTTTATATATCAAAAAATAAATAAGCTATATATATAAATACAGCCATCAGTCACCCTGCAGAATTAGTGTTTCTAACATTCATAGATAAATCATGTTTTTAGTGGTTTTCGCTTTCTATCTGATACCTATCCTTCCCCCGGGGATCCCCCGGGGAGGGATCCCCACCCCTCCAGTGCGCGTAATTTTCAGAGGTCCTCCAGGGCGCGTGTTAAGCTACATTATCGTAGTGTAGATATCATTCTAGACTATAATCGTGCATCACGCTCCACGCACAGCATATAACCTCATTTTGCCTCACATTTCCTCGCGTGATCCATCGTGGCCATCTGTTCGCAATGTTCGGAATGTTCGGAATGTTCGGTATGTTCCAAGTTGAGGTTCTGAAACATTCGATATCATGTAGCAAAAACATCGTCATTTTATTCGGTAACTTCGGGCATAAAAAAAATCGGGCACTTGCGACTCCAGCAAAGTGTGTTTGTCTTGGCCTGTGACATCATCAGTGGCCTCAAGGTTAGCCAAATGTGGTGTCCCGACGCCAGGATGCAGCCAAGGGGGCAGGGGAGGTTGTCCCATCCTCGGGCTCCGGTCCGTACGTCGTAAGCGAGGTCCGTACGTCGTAAGCGAGGTCCGTACGTCGCAAGCGAGGTCCGTACGTCGTAAGCTAGGTCCGTACGTCGTAAGCGCGGTCCGTACGTGATCCTCTACGGGATCGCCATGGCGAAGATATAAAGGCAAATAACACGTTTGTATTGCTGTTGTCGAGCCTCTAAGAACGTTTACGAACTCTTACGAACGTTTGCTGGTCCTTATGAACGTCTACGGGTCATTACTAAGCTTAAAACCTTTACAGGCGCGCATGCATCCTTACGGACGTATATTGGCCCTTGCGAACATCCACAAGGCCTTGCGAAATTATACGAGCCCTTACGAACGTCTAAGGGCGCTTATGATCTTCTATGGACGCTTACGAACGGATACGTACAGACTCTTACGAGAGTCTACCAGCTCTTGGAAGTGTTTACTTACGCCTTACAGAATATTGGGTCGACGTTTTTCACACGAGAGCTTTGACTTCCTGCATCTAGATGCATGAACGTACATCTAGTTGCATCTATGCATAAACATGCATCCAGTAGATGCATAAGCATGCATCTAGTAGATGTATAAACATGCATCTAGATATCATAAACATGCATAGACCGCCGCCGACAGGTGGTCTGTATTCCTGGTCTATGACAGTGTCATGCTTACTTACAATTTGTGAACGGGAAGGGGGCGGGATGGCCGAGTGTTTAAGGTGTTGAGCTCTGGGTATCAAAGTTCCCGGGTTCAACACTCGCTCCACTCGGGACATTTACCAATCCCACGGCCCACCGGTGAAACAGTGTGGGCGGCGCAATTAACAGTGATCGTGCATAAAGTGCGTCGGGAACCACCCAATAAACAAACAAACAAATGGACGGGAAGAGTTTCGACAATCCGGGGCCCAATGAGTATAAAAGTGTTATTTTTCGAAGGGCAAACGAATCTTTTTCGAAATAACACGTTCGACATCCAGGGAGCTTAAAAATTCGTCCGGGTAATCCGGGCCACCTCCTTGAAATATTTTTGGCTAGGTCCCTGTCCCGGTCACTAGACCTGGTCAAAGGTCTATCGCTTATACCTGTGTATCTCAAGGTTCTGTTGTTTCCATACCCTCGTGACATCTATCGATCGTACGCGATACTAAAAACTGATGGAGAATTGGCCGTTCAACCGCCAAACGCCAAAAATAGCATCCCAAGGCACGTTTTTTGTCCTAAAGAGAGGCCAGGTGAATTGACTCATATGGTCAGTCTGTGGATGCGATGATTAGAAAACTAAGAAAGCCGTCTATCGGACAGAGAAACCTAGCTTTGGTCATCACCATCCTATAATAAATATTGAGTTCTTAGACGGGCTTAGAAGTGGCTACGAGTAGCAGAGCCGAGCGCCTATAGTGTCCAACTTCAACTATCATGCAAATTAAACTCGAGCGGACAGTCGGACAATAACGGTACCCAGAAACGTTTCAGTGGTGTTGTTGCATATCACCTAACACCCAGCTTTCTTTCCTATTTTACTGATGATTTGTATGTTTTAAAAAAGTTACATTCATTTTGACCAGAGATGACAAATATTAATGAAACTGAATTGATATTCATCGATTATCCAGATCGTTTTGTGACTGGTCGTAGAGTCATATTTGAACACCAGCCGAGAGCGACAACGGGCGAGTGCAGTGAATCAGCATTTATTGGCACTCTGAGGGCGTGAAAATGGCAAAGAGGGTCGTCGTTATTCTTGCTTCGTACCAAGGTGCAAAAGCACCACAATCACTGCACCCGAAAAGGCATTCATTGGTCTTCCCAACAACTGCAAGAAAAAAGAAAGTATGGAGAGACCCAGCCGGCCGGGATGGCCCCTTCCCTGATGGCAAGGTATGGAGTATGCTGCCAGGATTATTTTGATGTAAATTTTGAGCCTTTATTATTACGAGTTGTCTCCACCAACTGTTCTGCAGAATGATTGCAAAGATGCTCACATCCAGTGACCACTGTTATATTGCACTACTACATTATTTGGGGACTGTGGAACTATGGAATAATGGGGACTGTAATCATTGATACAGTTAGAATTGCAAAAGGTGAGGTTGTTATATTTGATAAGTGAGGCTTTGTCAGTGCAGCCAGGACTTCCGTAGGTGGATGGGAGGAGGCCAACTCAGCCTTAGGCTCCAATACATTGCCAGTCTGGGCCATTTGGGCATCCTCATATGGGCCGGCCCCATGGATTTTCTTAAAATTGGCATTGCAACTGATGCCATGGGTACATGATTCAGTTGCAACGGTTTTGGCAGCATGGCGAAGCAACCCATAAAATAGCACGCATGTGTTTTTTTTTCTGTGCCATATCAGAATTTGCAGTGCCAGTGCCGACATGATCTTAAGAGCGAGATTATAGCATTGGTCTAAAATTCATATTGGCTTTCAATTTGCAACATTCCGATACATATTCACAGATTAGGCTTCTATAATATGAAACAGAACTACAAAGAACAAAATATGATACTTTTAGAAACATACCTGTTCTAAAAACACTTCGTATGTAGCATGTACGAATAAGTTTCCGTGACTCTTTATGATCACTATTTCACAATAGTGTATGCAATAGAAATTGGAGAGCGAATCTAGCCAAAAGAAATGCATAGGTTGCTAATATTTTCATACTTAAATAATAGATAAGCCACAAAGTGAATCGCCTGCGAATTGCATGCCACCTCTCTTCTACAGCCTGCAATGGTATCAATGACATGACACCTGGCCTGATAGCCAATGTCACTTACCATGGGGCCCACCGGCACAATGTGCCTCGGAGTTGAGATCAGACCGAACGGCATCATCGAACAGCGCCGCATCAGCTGAGTGGTGGAAACCAAAACATCACGGAAGCACCCCTGAAACCGCAACAAAGGTTTTTCACTCTGAAAACCAACCTGATACCAAGTCACCACCATTCATTGGTACTGGGCCACCCTCAGAATTGTGTTGATATCTACCAACATTTCTGGCTTTGAATACACTGACATAGATAGGTAGCTGATTCGTGTACCTGACAGCCCAATTTAATAGGAATTGGATGGGAAACAAAACAGATCCAACTAATTGCAGCAACCCATATTTTCAGGACGAAATTCATACCCAGAAAACCAGGCATTGTTTAAACTTGCCACTGATTCTTATCATCATAACATGGCCAAATACAGGCTTGGTTACTTGAAGCAGAATCATCACAGAACTACCATTCTATAATTACTTGTGGTTTGTATTATCTACGCCTTTCAAAGCAATGGGCTTAGATGGAATCACTACAGATATTGGCTTCGTATTCATGTATTCATATGCACAATAAGGGTCTGAGGATAATAGCTTCGTTTTCAAGTCCACAATGCACACTGCACAGAGAAGGATTGTTTATTTGAGGCAGGATGTGGTAGAACTGACAGAACTGTTCTCCCAGAAATTTGCTTAGCAGCCATAAATATGCATGAAGAAGTCTTCCAGGAGGCCCGAACCGACCACATCCAACTTCTTCACCAACGCTAGATGTATGCCAGCTGTGTAGAGGCGGCGTACGACGCATTTATGTGTTTAAACGTGACATCGCAGCCAAGGAGGTCATCAAGACCTAATAAAATACCAAAAGCCAAAGCCCAGTATCTTACTAACCATCATTCATATACGGAGAATACAATATAAAAGTGTGTGCATATCTAATGAGGCTTTTTTTAAAATCACAAACCCGCAACGCGCAACAACTCCATTTCGTAGTCCAATTCATAACGAAACAAGCACGAAGACAAGATTTGCTGCTTGAAAGTTGTGTAACTATTTTAACTTGCCAAGTCGTCGACCTTGCCTCCACTCCATTGCACGTGTGGCAACTTCTGTAGTTTTCGCGCCATATCGTATTGTGTTAGTGCCTAACACCAGCGTATTTGCGGCGAGGAATGCGCACGGCGTGCGTTTCCTGCCAATTCCTCGAACTGTGTCTATGTCACTTCCTCCGTCGGGGTTCTTAGAGTCCGGACTCCACCAAGTGTAGGAGGCGGTCAAGGCCTTACCCCGCCGACATAGCAATCGCTCCTACGTCTATGGGGTTGGATCCCACCTGGAAACTGAAGGAGGCCACGCCCCTGGTGTTGAGAGCGAGATGCAGTAAGGCGGTACCCATGCACTGAGAAACACTTCACAAGTTCTGCCAGTTTGACGCGATGTAGCTTACTGGCCTCGTTCGTGTTCCAGACTCATCCCCCCACCAAAAAAGAGAACGAAATCGCTGTATTGGCAAGCAAAACTTCAAGGCTGAAAGTAAAACTTCAACTGAAAGCCAAAGCCACTAAGCGAGCCACTGCTCTCTTCTATCTAGTGGTACTCAGCCTTATTTGCCACAAAGCAGCTTTTTCTGTGTAACACCTCTCGTAGCTCTTCACGTTGGGTTGGGAGGGATCTCTCGCGGATGAGTGAGCAAGTTTTTCACTCTCGTACGCAGGGTGGCAGCTCTGGCTCTACCATCACCATCTGTCACCGGTCATTGCCAGGACGCAAGTCGAGTGCTTAGCATTCGTTGCAGGATAATTGCGGGGCTGGTGAGCCACCTAGACACCATTTACTCAGAGCTGGTATGGTAGCGGTAGCCACCATACCAGCTGAGTACCAACGGGCGGTAATCCTGGGTAGATTCGGCCATGCATGGGCATATTTAGCAGTAGTCGTGAAGCACGACATGCCGACGGACACTATCCAGGGACGGATCCAGGAGTTGTCATGGCAGGCCACTCGTCTGGAGGGACGCCGTTTCCGGAAGGGAGAGGGGGCGTCACTACGAAAGTCCCTGCAGGGACGCATTTTGTTGATTATTTTTGAGCGGGCGTGGTGGTAGGGGCGGGATGGGTGCACTCGAACATGCTAAAGGGGAGCCTCAGGGAGACTCTTTTCCAATTGAGAGTGGCGCCTTTGGCTGAAAAGTACGTTGAACCTGACGGGGGGGGGGGGGGGACATTGGAGTCTCCGGGGTGGGTGCGTTTTTTCGGTCAGAGGGGCGCTCCATGGGGGGGGGACTTCCCTCAATGCCTCGCCTGTATCCGCCCCTGGGGTTCTCCTAGCATGTCAGCAGTTATAATCTGTTGCGGCAGTGATTCTCATTGTCCTCCGGATGATGTCGATGTTCGACGTAAGGTTGACAAAAGAAGGTAAAGACGGCAAAGTATGACTCCCTAAACATCAAGTGATGTTTATGGATTCATACTAGTACAGCTCCAGTGCTGGAACTGTTCCCAGCATTGTTCTCAGAAAGATTCTTCTGAGAAGAGCAACTTTCGACATAACGTAAACAAATGTTTAGCGAAGTCACGATTTTTCGATACTCCAGCTTGGGTGGTTTGGACATGCGAGAAAAAAAAGGTTACTTTGGGCTTGGGGTTCTCGCAGCGTATAGGGTTAGGCAGTTCAAGCTTAGCATCAAAGCACTGGCGGGTCCAGACGAGGAAGTAATCTTCCCCAAATGCTGGCGGTTGGACACAAGATCGAAATTTTGTTCCTATCAGTGCTTGGGAAACGATGCAACTATATCGTGCTCCTGAAGGGCCAAGGCGATCAAATTTCATGATATGTGAATATTTCACTTTTGCTTATGGAACCACCATTTGGGGCATCTTACGATTCTTACTTGTCCTCCGGGTCCATCCACAAATTAAATGCATTTGATCTGACAGGCTTAGATATTGGTGTGACTAATACTGTGAAAGTGAACTTAGGCATCATGACCATGACGTTGACGATAAATGAATAATTGATGAATGCTTACTACTAAATGCAATCGCCGAATAGTTCGCTGGGGATCAGATGGAGAATTGAGTAGGGGAGGAGGTTGGCACATCTGGAATATAACTTGTCGAGCAGGGGCGCAGTGAGATTTTTAGCGTAGCGGGAGATCGATCAGAATGATGGTTCTAGTTGTAATTTTATAGCCAGTGGTCATACAGGGGCGGATCCAGAAACCTGGCTGGGGGAGACGATTAAAAAATGTCTGATTTCGAAGGAACAAATTATCAGATTTATACCGCTAATATTCATCTGGTCCGCTGGAGACAACATTTATCTCATAAAATGTACTTGCATTTCAAGAAAATTTCATTTTAGTGCAAAATATCCGCGAAAAATCGGCATCTTGAGAGGGTGGGGTGGGGACATGGCCCCTTCGACACCCTGGATCCATCCATGGGTTGATACATTTACTATAGGATGTCCATCAATGCGGAAAGCTGATTGCGCATTGACTGGGCCTGCTATTGCGCATTGACTGGGCCTGCTATTCCGCGATTGGGGCAGGGTCATCAAGGCGAGGGAATTGACATTTTCAGCACTAATGGTAGGGTTTTCATCACACCTCTGCACGTGATGTTTCTGGATATTACAACGGTGCTGGGGCGTTTATTTAAGCAAGTTATTGGGGGTGGGGCACAATACATTGGAGGCAATTGGCGGGCCCAAATGGATTGCGGGCCTACTTCATAGGATTGCATGTTAGAAGTGGAAATTATTGGGGGGGGGAAATCCAACATTGAGGGGGTACTTGCCCACTAAAAAGTATCCAAAAACCCATGGCTAGGAGCGGGAAGCCGTGCGGTTGCAGATGATGCACGATCCTCATCACACACTACACTGTGACACGTTGACAAGTGAAGAACAACGATCTATAAATTGGCAGAGGGCGTTCAATCCCAGCACGTTTGTCACGGAATGGCTCCAACCAACACTGGGAACAACCACTCACCATCAAATAATGCGGCAGGCTGAGCCGCAATGTTCAATTGTGCTGCGGTACAGTATACCGAACAGCAGACCAGCAGGAGGCAGCGGTGTTGGGCGTCTAATTGACTCGATCCACCAAATGTGTCAGCGAGCGCAGAGGTACGACTTTGTGCAAGTAATGAGTACGTTAGGCAATGAGTAGTTTTGGGCGCACATGCATCGACACTTGCTAGGTGGATCAACAGAGCTAATAACCTGTTGTTATATAAATTGAAGAATGGCTGGCATTAACATTCTTTTAATAATTACAAAACTAGTCGGTAGCATGGGTGTAGCCACGGCTTCCAAATTGGAGGAGGGAACAAGCCAGGAACGTAAGTTTAGTGAGTACGTTTCGATAGGATAGAGGGCAGGTGTGTTGTTTTGTATACTTTGGAGGGGCATGTGCCCCCTCAATGTTCAATTTTGCCCCTCCAATGGTGAAAATACCCCCCACCCCCAATGTGAAGTGGAAATGGGCATGCAACAAAAAGCATAAAACTGCGGGCTGCATTGGAGCGGGAGTACCGATGGTCCTGCCGATGGTCCTGCCGATGGTCCCGCCGATGGCTCTGGAACTAGTGACGTCCGTTCGTTCACTCTGGTGACCAGTCACCCAGGATTGTTTCCAGGCGACTGACCGCTACCGTTGACTTCGCGACTATACCACGTAGTGTGGTCAGCGTACTGGTGTCCGGAAACACTGCGCAGAATGGCACCATCTGCGCTGCTGAACATCCTGCCGCCATTGCTGGCAACAGGCCTGAAGCCGAGGCTTCAAGAATCTGTCAGCTGCGGTAGCCAGTTGGTCCAGAGGAGCTTCCTCTGACGGCAGCGATAACGCTGCCCAAGCCTGCGGCAGTCGTTGAATAAATGGTCCTTAACAGCTCATGGACGTGTAGAGCATCCCGTGTTGTACCTATTTCTGAGTGCATCCACAGGAGCAGTTGGAACGGCTTCTGTTCTCCGAGCTGCTGACGGAGCAATAAGGCTTCCGTGAGAGCCGCTCGCGATTGCACCAACCTACGCCTCAGGGCGTCAATAAGGGTCCAAAACTGGGCGTATTGGAAACTGGGCGTATTGGACGTGATACTATCCACATCTGCGTGGTGATCGACACAGAAAGGCTTGCCACCAGCGGGTCGAACTTGGTGCTGTCTTCTTGAATTCCAGCCACCCGAAATGCACAGTTCGTCTGCATCGGCTAGAGGTCTGTCTTCTCCGGAGAAAGGAAAAAAAACTATGATAGCCTGAACGCCGCCAGCTGTTTGCTTGCAGATGCAGGAGTCAGGGAAAGATACAGGGGGGTAACTGGGGGCATGTGCCTCCCTCCTATGGAAGGTGGCCTTTCTCCGGCCGGGAAAGGGCGCTCATCCGGGAAGGCTCGAGTGAACCCACTATATTTTATTTTTTTCGTCAGAAACGCCCCTCTGAGATAAAAAGACGCCTCTTCAATGTGCTTGAATGGACCCCGCTCAAATTTTTCGGCCAGAGGCTCCCCTCGAAAGGAAAAGACACCCCACCAGGCAGGAGCGAGTTCAGAAATTGCCATGAGGCGAAATTAGTCTCTGCCTCTCTCTCCATGCCTCTAGCTGAAAAAAAATTGACGGATGGGATGCACTCGGGCCTTCCCGGAGGGGTACCTTTACCTTCCAAGGTGCGCATCTGGCTGAACAATTCGAGGGTTCACTCAAACACATTGGACAGGGGTCTTTCCCTTCGAAGGAGAGCCTCAGGCTGAATAATTCGATGGGGATGCACTTGAGCACACCAAAAGCACACCTTTTCCTCTGAGAGGGACGAGTCTGGCTTGAAAATTCGATGGGATGTATTCGAGCTTTCCAGAAGTGAAGCATTTTCCCGATCGAAGGGGCGCCAGCTTCCATGTTGGCACATATGCCGACATGGAAGTTATCCCACCCCTGTATCCACCCCTACCTCCAAGTATTTTTTAGCGGCGCCCCTCCAAAGAAATGGCACTCCTTCAGACAAGTGTCCCCATGACAATTGCTGAATCCGCCACTGACAGGACTCCCTGGCGCTGACAGGGCCACCGCGTCGCGGACGTCAAAATGTTGGGTTTTGACAATTCCTCTTTTGCACATCCTCGTCTTTTTCTCGGGGATACGACATGGTGTATGACCCATCACCCGATGCCCAAAATTCAGCGAATCAGACAGCCAGAGAGTGGTGCGCATTTGATGCCTTGTACTGCACTTACCTGCTGTCTTCCGGCATTCGCATTTGGAGAAACCTCGTTTGCTCGCATGTGGCCAGGTTTGGTTCCCAGCATTGCATTTTCCCATAGCCATGTGCACCGGCTTTTTCCCTAGATAGTTGTGCAGTCTCACACCCTCAGTACGACCTCAAGATTGATAGTGCACGTAGCGAGTGTGCGTCTATGATAATACGGGCAGCAAGTGTGCATCTGCAAGGTTTTCGTTTGACGTTGGTGACGACGGGGCCAATTCAATATCGACATTTGTTCTGCTACTTGAGCTTAGAAACGCTACAAGACGTGGATCAAGCTCCCTTTTACATCGCTCACGACGGGTGCTTCATTCCACCACATGCATTCCATTATTAGTAGGGTACTGGTACTGGTAACGATATTGAGGCCAGGGTGCCGATTTTTGAAAAACATTGGGGGGGAAGTGTTAACCTACTAGACCGCCTAGATTGCAACGGACCGGGGCCGCATAGCACACCGTCCACTGTGGCGGATCAGGGCCATGGAGCACATTGTCCACTGTGGCGGACCGGAGCCGCATAGCACACCGTCCACTGTGGCGGATCAGGGCCATGGAGCACACCGTCCACTGTGGCGGACCGGAGCCGCATAGCACACCATCCACTGTGGCGGATCAGGGCCATGGAGCACATCGTCCACTGTGGCGGACCGGGGCCGCATAGCACACCGTCCACTGTGGCGGATCAGGGCCATGGAGCACACCGTCCACTGTGGCGGATCAGGGCCATGGAGCACATCGTCCACTGTGGCGGACCGGAGCCGCATAGCACACCGTCCACTGTGGCGGATCAGGGCCATGGAGCACATCGTCCACTGTGGCGGACCGGAGCCGCATAGCACACCGTCCACTGTGGTGGATCAGGGCCATGGAGCACACCGTCCACTGTGGCGGACCGGGGCCGCATAGCACACCGTCCACTGTGGCGGATTAGGGCCATGGAGCACATCGTCCAATGTGGCGGACCGGGGCCGCCGAGTACACAGGTACATTGCGGCGGATCATAGCCATCAACAGGTCAAATTATGTCGTGCCATGGCAGTGGCGTACCTAGGATTTGCGAGAGGGGGGACAAACTGATTTGGAAGGTGCCCCCTACCCCCTTTAAAAAAGCCCCCGGATTTCCACCAATTTTTTTCAAAGGGGTTCTTTATATTTCTGTTATATAATAATTAGTGACCAAATTAACTGTCCTGTGGAGGGGGCCAAATCTACCACCATTATTTCTGAATCACCGGATTTCAACCCTAACGCCCCCATCTTGTTTGAAGGTTTCTCTTTTGGTGTCCCTTGAAAAGTCACCTCACACTACTGAAATTACATCTGAACAAATCAATCAAAAATGTAAAATTTGCCAATATCAGGTATTCTAATTAATAACGCCCGGTGGCCAAAACGCCAACGTTCGTGCACGTGTACACCCGCCTTGCGCAGTCGGCGCATTCGCCACTCTGCGTGCGCTTCTCCAGTTTCTGCTAGGCCTCCCACGTTTTGTTAATTACTGTCACATGATAGACTTGTGCCACATTTGACACGTGGAATACTTGGTATGGCGGCTCGCTGGAAAAAAATCGATAGCATAAATTCGATGTATTAGTTCTCTTCTTCCTACATTTTCTCGTGACTAAGAAATTCGGAGACACACTGAACTTTGATGCACCTAATCTCTTTGGTTAAATAAGCTCCCAGGTTGGCTACCGAGCAGTGACCCTAGCTATGTGTTCGTTTGTTTTACCCGTTGCGTTTTTCTTCTTCAATGGATGTGTTTTAGGGCTCCAGCCAATTTTTGTTAGGGGCCCGGCACATGTTTGAGACCCGGCTCTTTTTTACAGCTTTGTTGCTTTTTATACACAGATTATATTTTTGATGTATCGGTTCGTTTTCGAAGACGCCGATGTGTTTATTTAGTGCCCGGTCTTTTTGTTCCTTGTCTATGATCAATTCCCTTTTGGAGGGCCCAGCCTGTTTTTGAGACCCCGTGTGGTCGCATGACCCTGGTGTGCCTTGAGAACCTCCGTTATGCTTTTACTTAGCGTTCCCGGTGTGTTTATTTCTAGCTGCAGCGCATATTTTAAGGCCCAGTCGCTTTTTGCGAAACTCGGTACGCTTTGGATTATCGACATTACATTTTGGGATTACTGACGGAATTTTGGGTCCCGAACGCGATATTTGGGGGCCCCGTGATCACTTGTTGGGATCCTAAACGTGGGTTTGAGTGGCTAGGACACGTTTTGGGGGGCCCAACGCGTTTTGTGGGCTTTTGGAGCGGTTATTGGGACCCAGAGTGATTTTCCATGTCGGGACTGTTTTTCGTTTCCCCTGCTTCATTTGTTGGGTGATCCCAATGAGACTTTTGGAGCCCCGGTGCGACCTATCATGCCCCTAGCGTGATTTCCATGGACCCGGACGATAATTCTTGGTACCCCTAGGCTCAGCGTCACTTCCCGGGGCCCCGGCCCGACCGTTTGTGGCCTCTGTGGTGATTTTCTTGAACCCCAGCACGACTCTTTTAAGCCCTCAGAGTGATCTTCAGGGGCCCAGGTGGGAACTTTTGAGGCCCCAGCGTCCTTTTCAGAAGCCCCTATGCGGCTTTTTTCCCGCAATGTGATTGTTCGGGGCCACGGTGCGATTATTGGGGGCATAAACGGGATTTTCAAGGAGACTGGCGCAACTTTTTTATCCAGAGCTCGACGCGATTCCTGGGGGGCCCACAACCTGTCAGGGGAGCAACTGCCCACAATGTTCCCTCCCCATTCGGCATGCCACTGTGCCATGCAATTCTGCAACATAGGCGTACGGAAATAGCTCATCTGTTTCATCACTCACACGTGATTTCAACTCCCACGTTCTCCAAACAGTTTGAGGAAAGTCAAACATCTCCTACATGGATAGGCAAGGATGGACTATTAGGCAACAGGGATACCATGGAATCCAGATCATAGTACTTTTTCTACAATACATACCTTCTTCCTCAGGCTGCTTTGGAGATGGATGCGCTACTGAAATTTGGTCTGGGTTGGAGTTGGAGGTGGATGGGGCAGCACTGTGAAGGACATTACATATGGTTCAAAGGACTTCTTTCTGTTTACATTAGCAATGCAGGTAATGTAGTAACACTTTCATTAATTGACTTCTATGGTGTCCTGAGTGAGCAGTATAATCGAGATGGTTTCTTGTGATATAGTTATATACAGGGGCGTCGCCATCGGGTGGGGGGGCAGAGGGGACAGTCGCCCCCCTGCCGTGAGACTGCCCCCCCCCTGAAATTTGAGGAGACCCCTATCCGGAAATGCACAGGAAAAAAGGTGAGCAAGGAGGCCGACGAGACAGAAGATAATGCTGTCAAAGAGGCCCCAAGACTGGCAACGAGGCCTCCGATAAATCTAATCAGGTCCTAGAAGAGACGTAGGACAGAGATTGGGAGGAGGCCCCCAGGAAGAAAAGGATGCCACCGAGACGGGCGTGAAGCCACCCAGGTCAGACAAGAAGGCTTCCGACGGGTGGCAGGATATTCATAATTTGGAAAACGAGACCCCCAAGATGCAAGAAGAGGCCCCTACAATAGAAAATAAGGAATGATAGGAGATATTTCTCCGGACGCAAGGAACCCCAAGATGGGTAAGAAGGTCTCCGCAGGAATGAGAGAAGGCCACTGAGACCAGCCAGATGAGGCCCATATTTTGGAAGAGGAGGACACTAGGAGAGAAGATTTGGGACTATGACGCAAAAACACCTTGCTAAGAGGATAATGAAGCTCCAAACACAGGTGAGGAGGCCTCCAAGACGTGAGAGGAGGCCCCTAATTTGAAGAAGGAGTCACCTAGGAGAGGATAGGAAGCCCCAGAAATCAAGAGAGTGCCAACAATTGGCACGGAGACCCCCAGGAATGCAAAGGAGGCCCCCAGGATTGCAAAGGAGGCCCCCAGTATTGCAAAGGAGGCCCCAGGATTGCAAAGGAGGCCCCAGGATTGCAAAGGAGGCCCCAGGATTGCAAATGCGGCTCCCAGGATTGCAAAGGAGGCCCTCAGGATTGCAAAGGAACCCATAGGATTGCAAAGGAGGCCCCAATACGGGAAGGGAGGCCCGGAAAATGAGAGGAGGCCCTAAGGCGGAAGAGAAAGCCAGTGGATATGAGATGAGGTTTCGGAGCCCCAAAAGCAGGCCTCAAAACGGGTAAGGCTCCACCAAGATAGAAAAGGATCATCCAGAAACGTGGCAGGAGGCACCTAATTCGGATGAGGACGACACAATATTGGAAATGAGACCCCATGATGAACGAGGAGGCCCCTAAAATAGGAGAGAAGGGTCATTAGATAAGAGGGATGGCTCCCAGGCGAGAAAGAAGGCTCCAAAACGGGTAAGAAGGTCCCCAGAAATGACAAGGCAACTGAGATAGGAAAGGTTGCTTGTAATTTGGAAGAGGAGGCACCTGGGAAAAAAGAGGAGTCCATCAGGAGAGAAGAGGCCACCCTTAGAATGGACAAATATCGAATCAAAACGCAGAACAGGAGGCCCCCAAGACGTGAGAGGAAGCCCCTAATTTGAAAAAGAAAGCCTCTAGAAAAGAAAAGGAGGCCTCTGCCGGATCCGAGAGAAGTCCTTCAAGACGGAGTAGGAGGTCTCCAGGGTCGAATGAGGCCCCGATGACCGGAAAGAGTTCCCAGGAAATGAGAGTAGGCCCTTAAGATGGGAGTGGTAGCAGGTATGGAAGGAGGTGAGGTTTCCAAAATTGAAGATCCCTCAATACGGGTAAGGCTATGCGAGGACAAAGGAGGAGGCCTACGAGGCGTGGCAGGAGGCCCCTAATTTGGCAGAGAATGCCCCTGGAACATGAGAGAAAGCCCCATGCCATGTTAAAGGGCCCCAGGATATGGGAGGAGGCCCTCCAAGACGAGAGAGGAGGACCATTGAAAATTGAGGACACACGAGGAGACATTCAAAACCGGTAAAGAGGCTCCAGGAAATGAGACGAGACCCCTAAGACGCGAGAGGAGGCCAATAATTTTCAAGAAGCCCCTGAAATGGTAGGACCGCCGGGGTACTTGAAAACCACGATATGAGCCCAAAAAGATCTGGCCGGGGCCCGTGAAAATCACGCTGGGCCTAGGGGTACCAAAAAGTAACGCCCGGACCATGAAGATCACGCTAGGGGCACGACAGGTCGTATCGTTCCCCAACAGTATCATTGGGACACAAATGAAGCCGTGGCAACGAAAAACAATCCGGACATGTATAATCACTCTGGGGCCCCAACAATGACGCCAAAAGCGTCCAAAACGTATTGGACCCCCACAAAGTGTCGAGGTCGCTAAAACTCGCGCTAGGGATCCAAGCAAATGACGTCGGAACACAAAAGATTGCATTGGACTAAAAAAGTCGCGTCGCAGCCCTTGAAGATTACACTGGGGACCCAAAAGGTCGCGCCGGGGCCCCAAAGGTTGCAGCTGCCCCCAAAATCAATTATCAACCGGAATGTCACTCTGCGGCCTAAAAATCGGGTCAAAGTCCCCCCAAAACCCGTTGGGCACTGGAAAAAAAACGTGTCAGTGCACCGAAAAGAAAATCGCACCGGGAGACCGAAGAATCGTACCGGGACCCAAAAATATCACATAAGGACCTAAAAAAAGAACTCGATGTCCAAAAGTTCACACCGAGACTCGATCGAATCGACCCCAGCACCGGAAAATTAAGAGCAGGTCCGGAGAAAAATTACCCGGAGGGCTTTTATACTTTTTTTTAATATACTTTTATACTTTTATACTTTTTATACTTTTTATACTTTATACTTTTATACTTTTATGCTTTTTAACAGGTCCACCAGAACTCGCGCAGGGGCTCCAAGTAAATACGGCGGGCCCAGAAAACTCGCTTCGAGGTCCGAACATCTGCAACAGGAACCGCCAAGATCGCGTTGGGGTCGCACCTAAGTACAACGCGCCCCGAAAACTCGAACCGGTCGCACCAAATATCGCGCTCGGGACCCACAATTCCCATCGGTAGTACCAAAAATTTGGTCTGGGCATCAACAATTCACGTCGGGGCTCCCAAACGTTGGTGTCTGGGGCCCAACATAAGCACAGTGTGACCCCCAAAATCGCATCGGTGTCCTAAAAAATAAAGCCGGAGCCTTCCAAAATAAGGAGGGATTCCAAAAAAAATGTTCGGATCAGGAAGATGGCTCTAGAGCACCGAACATATCATCAGATGCCTTCAAATTGCATACGGCCTCGAAAAACATACCGGAGCTCGAAGAAAATCGGGGTGAGATACAAAAACATGGCGCCAGGGGTTCGAAAAATCAGGCCGGAATTCGGAATTTAAAGAAAATTCAGAAGAGATACACAAAATCGCGTTGAGCCCAGAAAATTGGCGTCGAGTCCCCGGAACCACGCGCCTGGGCGCGGCAAGTCGCCCCGGGACCCATAAAAATCGCACCGAAGCCCCAAAATCGTACTGGGGCCCCACAAATGTGCGTCAGAAGCACACAATATACACAGCGGGACCCTAAGAGCACAACGGGGACCGAAAATGTAACTGGCCCTCCAAAGCGCAGTCTCGCAAAAAGCGACTGGACCTTAAAACATGCGTTGCAGCCCTAAATAAACATACCGGGAGCTCTAAAAAAACACACACACATCGGAAGCTCTCAATGTGCACCGGGGCCATGCGACCACACAAGGGCCTGAAAAGAGGCTGGGGCCGCAGAAAGCAACATGGTCCCAAAACAAACAAAAAGACCGGGCACTAAATAAACACATCGGGATCATTGAAAACGCCCCGACAACAAAGAAAAATCCTCGGTGCACAAAAAAGCAACAAACCCTAAAACGAGCAGGGGTTTCGAAAATGCGTTGGGCCTCTAACAAAAATGGATTCGAGCCCTAAGGCGCATCCGTAGACGAAGAAAGACAAAAGGGGTCCAAAAAAGTACACTGAGGCAGGGCATCGGTTCGGTAACGAACCTGGGAGCATATTTAATCAAAGATATGAGGTGCATCAAAGCTCAGCGGGTATCCGCATTTCTTCACCATAAAATATGGGAAGTAAGGAACTAATGATCGAATTTAATCAATCGAATTTTCGCAGCGAACGCCCATGCGAAGCATTTCATCACGTCAAATATGGCGCACCTCTATCATGTGGCAGCAATTAGCAAAGCGTAGAAGGCCCAACAGAAACACTTCGTGCATCGCACGAAGTGTGGCGAATGCGCCGAATGCGCAAGATGGGTGTGCACGTGCACTAACGTTGGCGTCGTGGCGACCGGGCGCTATGAACTGGAATGTCTGAAATTGGGAAATTTTACATTTTAAAGTTATTTGTATAGGTGTATTTTCAACAGTGCGAGGTGGCTTATCAAGGGATACTAAAAGAAAACATTCGAACTGGGTGGGGGAGTTAGGGTTGAAATCCGACGAATCAGAAACGATAGTGGTAGATCAGGCCCCTCCACAGGATAATTCAGTTGGTCACTAATTATTTTATTTAAAAAGGTCCCCGTTGACAAAATAGTGGTCGAAATCAGAAGACATTTTAATTGAGTAGGTGGACCCCTCCAAATACGTTTGCCCCCCCCCCCCGCTCTCCCCTTGACGCAAATATAGGTACGCCAATGGTCCCCCGATAATTTTCAGAAACATGGGCCCATAGGGCAAAGCCAACATTGAGGGGGAAAATTCCCCCTCACAAGCATACAAAACAACACCGATGTCCCATATAAAATGGGAGGAATGATGTTTTAAAATGTATTTTCGTCCTACAAACAAGTCTTCTGTGATTACATCCCGCATGATTGGAGCTTCCCAGCTTCAATACCTTCTCAATGGCGTAATTTACAAAACGGTACAGCACAGCGAAAACCATGGGCGTGACGGCGTATAATTTGAAGGTTTTGCGTTACTTATGCATTACCATTGTTACATTGTTGCATTGGCATTGATGCATTGTTGTTCAATGCTTGTTCTTGCCGTGAATTTATTCGCGGAGGATTTATTATATTAGCTTGTGTGCCAGGTGCCTTGCAGCCAGCACCAAATGTTATAAAAAGAAATAAATCCCTAAGATGACGATCAGAAAACCAATTCAAACCACTTCTCGTTGTCACCTTCGCGAAATTATCGTCCTAGGACTGAGAAATGATCGTTTAAGCTTGCCTATGACCTCAAGCTGGTGGGAATGACTAACAGAAGTGATGAATCTAGCTATATTCAGTTAGACTTGGTGGACATAGAAGTGGGTTGATCAATGGGAGATATATTTAAGATATGCCCAGTACCAGCCCCATCAGCTCGCTGCAATCTAGAGGCCAGCGGGAAGATTCTTCTCGTCGATAAAGCATAAAGACATGGGTTTGTTTTGGCACTTAGGTATTTAACCACCTTTGCTTATTTATACACTGGTATGGCTCAGTTCTCAGCGAAAAAAAAATTACGGCTATTGCGTTTCCTAACCTATTGCGTTTCCTAACCTATTGCGTTTCCTAACCTAATTACTGCTATTGCGTTATATCCTAACCTCTATTTGGAGAGAAAAAAATAAAATTAGAGAAAAAAATCAATATATTTTGTGAAAATTTTCAAAATTAAAAAACCGAACTCAACCTAACCTAACCTAACGTCAGCTGCTTTGGAAGGAAAATTTCCGATTTTTTATGGTTGGAAATTTTGCCAAAAATATTCCAACCTAAAAATCTAAACTAGCATAACCTAGCTAAACAGGTATGATTGTGCTTTAACACGCGCACTGGAGGGGGGAGGCGAAATCCGCCCACCCCTCCGGTTTTTCGTAAATAACTGCAGATTTTACCGGTCGATATACGCGATTTTCTGCGTACCTACTTCGAAATGACCGGCGTGTCGCTTAAAGCAAGACAAATGGAAATCGGCCGAATATTTTTCAAGTTAGGGGCCGCTAAAGTCAAAAAAAATAATAGCGCCAGACCACAAAAATCCGCGCTGATGCGCTTCCCGTATATTCGCAAAAGGTAAGTGTTCTTGGCAACACTAGCGACTTGTTTGATGTATATTGATATGCTATATAGATTCAAGATCATGTTAGGTCACCGAGGTCAAGTCAGGTCAAGTTCATGACAGGTTAATGGAACAAAACCTGATCAACTGGAATGTTGTCATAAATGCACTACTGTTTGTGATTTGTAGTTTGTCATTGTGTTTCCATACTTTATTCATATACTTCACTCCTTTCTTCACGAAGCCGATTGCTCCGAGCTGCCCGACGGAGCAGTCGGGCGGGCGGCCCGGTTTCGGTAACTGGAACAGGTAACTGACCTGATAAAGTGGTGCTATATAGGTGACCTGAGGTCAAATGTTGGGTCCAGCATCTGCATTGCATCATTAGTAATGTCCAAAACATCATTGATGCCCATTTTGGAGCACTTAAATACAATCACGGCGATCCAAATGATGACAAGCCAAACCACGCAATAGGATAAAATTTTGCAAATTTGACCTCATTTGACCTTGAAGATATTGACCTAAGGTCATGAAATTTTCACACAATAGAGATCACTACCGTACCCATCACCCCTGCGAATTTCGTTCCTCTATCTTCGCTAGGAGCCGAGATCTTAGGTGGGGCGGAATCCGCCCCCCCCCCCCTCCAGTGCGCGTAATTTTCAGAGGCCCTCCAGGGCGCGTGTTAAGGTAGTAACAAGACAAGTTTTTACACACATTTGCCTCCATGTAGCAAACAAATGGGTTAGGTTTGGGTAAGTCAGGTTAGTTTAGGCTTTTCAAGTTGGAAAACATTTCAAAACTTTTCCCAAAGAAATTCCCCCAAAACTGGAAAATTATTGGGTAAATTTGCAGTTTATGGTGCTTTTTGTTTTTTTGGAATTATTATTCAGAATACCATGTTTATGAAGGTGACTGAGATGATGGGACCACATATTTGCTGTGCAAATGCTTACTTTTCAGGTTGTAAGCAAAATAATACCAAAAAAGGAGCTTTAGTGAGGTAACATAGCATAAAAAGAAATGTTTTTATAAAATGCAAAAAAACCTAACATAACATAGCCTAACCTATCTTTTGAGAAAAACAAATGTCAAGCAATTGTAGAGAAGTTTGTTTTCCTTCCCTGACTTTATCCGCCACTTTGCGTATGACTGGGGCAAACTTCCCTGCACGTAGATAGCTAGTCAGACCTCGACGTTTGCGATATTTAAAACCCCGGGAGTATTCATTCCGTAGCTCTGAGCCTTCATCTCAGAGCTCTGATTCAACCATCTCTTGACAGGCACCTCAAATCCAGCACTTTTATATTGTGCAATTAATCAACAGTCAACGGCTACAATGCTTCAGATTTTAACACTCGCACGTCCGGCGGTCCGCGCCAACTTCGCATGTCCGGGGGGGGGGGGGAAAGATGTCTGCCCCCCCTAAGATCTCGAGAACTATGCTAGGTAGCGACAAACGGAAAGCGGCTTTGAATAGCTGGTGATAAGCTCTATCGAAAGTATTTCTGTCATTTTCTCGTTCAGGTCAATATTTAGGTCACTGGGTCATCATATGTCAAATTCGACCAGATCGGGTGGGACCCTCAGATATTGGCACATATCTCAGGACCTGTAACAGATAGAAACAAACTGCAAATGCTATTCGACAGCCCTTGAAATGTGCTATCGACATTCGCTGTGTAATTTAAGGTCAGGTCAACAGATGGGTCATCGAAACAATGACCTCAGGTCAAGGTCATGGGGTAGAGTAGGGAGGTCATGTAATATATCAATCGACACGTCTGGGCGATACAAGCACAATGACGGTAATTTCAGCCTTCTAGCTCAATGCATTGCGATATAATGCGCAGAAATGTGCTAGTGATTTCAGGTGACCTCAGCTGACCTTGGTGGGGCCACTGAGCAAAAATGTCAGCGATAGCATTGCGAATAGCTTCCAACTACACGCCATAACGGTTGGAGGTCATTCCGAGAGCAAATATGTAACCAGGAAACATTTGTATATTTTTCCATAGGCCTATAATGGGTAAGCCATGGCCACGACCTGACCTCAGGTCAACGCTACGAAAAAACCGTGATATACATGTTATAGACCCTGATAAGATCATTACGTGATATAAGTTTGAAATCAATCGCCCAATTATTGTGGGAGTGATGCCACCTAGAACTCGAAGGGACGTTAGGTCACTTCGCCTGACCTGGTGACCTGACTTGAGATGACCCAGGGTCAAAAATTTCTGAGGATATGCGCAAAAGACCAATGAGCAGCCATGCGAGGTTTGGCCTTGCTAACCCGATTAGTATGGCGGCAAAGTAGGAAAAACCGCAGGGGGGGGGGGGCAGATATCTGCCACCCCGGACGTGCGCGGGTTAATGGTGCAGCGTGATATACGAGTTATTACTATAGCTTCATCTTGACAGAGACAGGTACAACTGCTTCACACATGATTAACACGGCCATCCCACATCTTCATTCGCTCTACACCTTTCAAGTATTCAAGCGGTTACATCTCAGCAGTTGCACAGCGACTCTAGTCAGAGTCGCTCAGACGTACCTCAGTGTAGGCCGGCTGGCCGGCGGCGGCCAGCCGCCCGCCTTTGGGCGACCGCTCGCTCGCGCGTCTCGGCTGCAAGTTCCTTACTGGGCCCTCGGCTCCGTCGCGAGGTAAGCGACAGACTACGCTCATATCACGTCATGGTCGCGCGACTTCGGAACAATGTCGCGCGATGCACCAGCTCAGAGTCGCTCTGAGCTCAGTCCCTCCATCGGAATCACTGCTGTCTCAGCACCTACATCCAGGCAATGCCGACTCGGCGACTTCCGCGCTGTACACAGACAGCCGACAGATCGGGGCGCTGCAGCCCAACTGACGTTTCATACTCACATCACTGGCATTGATATTCACATCACTGGCATTCATATTCACTCACCGGCATTCACATTCACATCACCCACTGACATTTCATCATCTGACGATGGCGGCCGGGTATCGAAGTCACACCTGCAGCATGTCGGCCGGAATGGGGGAGGGGTTTATGCCAAGTCCACTGCTCGGCTCCGACCGGAGCGGTTGCCTGCCCACGTAGGCAGCCAGACAGGCTTGCGCCGGGTATCCGTCGGAACTGTCGCGACATGAATTGAAAGGGTAGGCTACATTTATGAACTTAGATGCCCCCCACAGAAAGCTTCGCTACACAATTTATTTTCCGAACATTCTCAACATTAAAAAAGAAACCTAACCTAGCCTAACCTGCCTAACCCAGCCTAACGTAACCTAAGCTGCTTTTCAAGAAAAAAAAATCATTTTTTGTGAAAATGTTTGTAAAACTTTTGGGAAACTTTTCGATAATATTGTGCTTTAAGGCGGTAACAAAGAAGGTTTTATGGGCGTTGTATGACCAACGCAGTCAATGCAGCCGTAAGCCCAAATAGCCAACCAACCAACCAAGACAAGTTTTAACACACATTTGCCTCCATAAAGCAAACAAATAGGTTAGGTTTAGTTAGGTTAGGTTAGTTTAGGTTTTTAATTTTGAAAATTTGTCAAAATGATCTCCAATAAAAAATAATTTGCACATAAAATAAGTCGTCCCATCATCTAAGTCACCCTCTTGAACATGGTATTCTGAAGACAAATTCGTTAAAAAAAATCGCCTTAAACTGCAAATTTACGAATAATTTGTTTCTTCAAGAGCAACTTATGCTAGGCTAGGTTAGGTTGGGATAAGTTTTTTGCGCAGCGAAATTGAAACATGCCTGATGCTACCAATTTCTGCAATATAAGAGGAAAATGCTGTGACGCCACCAAGGCTTGAAGGCGAACTTTTGTGTATCTTTTAAGGTAATGGTATATTTGTGGCATTTTATGCGCACTACCAGACATCGGTCTTGTATGACTCTGTAAGGTTTGTTTATGAAGTCATGTGGGCCATAGCTTAGTGCCTGTTGCTTTCTTCAGGAATATCAATCATAATGAGGTGTCTATGCAGCTTCTTGCTGACTTTTTTCTCTCCTGGTTTCATAAGCTGACAGATTGGCCCACACGTGGCTCTCGTTGGCTAAATTTGAGACTGGGTTCCCCATATCAATATTGAATGCATGCACATTGTCATTGGGCATGTAGGTAGGTACCTAGGTAAATATCAAGCTGATAGTGTGATGGGTGGGCTGCTGAAGATTATTCTAGTTTGCATATCCACAATCTCAATAACTGTGATTGTTGTTCACTGGAAAGGATTGTATGCAAGTTTGACAATGACTGGAAATTGAAAATGGGATGAATCATGTTCCAGCGCCATATGCATGTGGTTTTGCCATTGGTGGTGTGTACAAACATCAGTATGACCATGCAACTGTTGTTTAGTGGCTTAGCATATTTGTTTTTCAGACAATCTGGTTTAAAATGCACCAGCATCAGCTAATCTCAACATTTTATAATGTAAGTTGGACTTCCACAGTAGGGGAAATCCAGCTATTTTGTTTTTGCACACAATTTTAAATTTTGCAGCAAAAGGTCAGTCCACTATCTAATCCAAATATGTTTCTTTTCAGTACAAAATGTGCTGGTTAACATCAATGTTTCTATGAAGCATAATGTATTTCAATTTTTGTCTTTTAGCTTTCTTATCAGCATAAAAATAGCATAGGTTATTGGGATGGGGCAAATCAACATGAGGGGGGGGGGGGTGACACGATCAACATTGGTGGGGCCATGGCCCCCACAAAAGGATACAAATCAACGCCCCTGGTTGAGGCTACACTGGGTGTAATATGATCGGTTTCAGGGATGTAATATGGTCACACATGTGCATTTGTACACCTTGGTGTTGTAGTCTGGCGGTTGGTGGGACACCGCGGCAAATGACAAAGACGGTGTCGTTCCTAAATACTTCTGAGTTGTGTGTTATGTGCCCTAAAATTATTAAAGGCGTGAATGCGTTGTATTATTTTCTTCTCAGGGAATTTTGCAACAGCCATCACATCTTTATATTTTCATGACAGGTCAGTAGAATTTGAAGACCAGGATTTGCCTGATTTGATTTAGATTGCCATATATAGCCGTACTTAGCACGTATTCGTCCACAGACGTTTCCCAAGCAGCGTTCACCTTACGAGTTTACACTGACTGTGCAGACAGAGTGAGCGAGCTTTCCGAGCGAACGCAGTGATGCAAATGCTAAAACCCACTTGGTCTTGCTTGTTTGGATTTTCAAGATATCTTGAACTCGGCCTCTTTCCATGTGATATTGGTATGAGATGAACTGGCGTGAAGTTAGGTAGATTCAAATGGCAACTGTACTTTATAAAGCTTAAACGTTTCCATTTTTCACCATCAAGAAAGAACATATCAATATGACCTCGAATCAATTAAAAAGTTACATATAAGAACTCCACATTTTATATTGAATGTCCGAACGCAGTCCGCTCCACTGTCTCAGTCTGTGTAATGCATGGTGGTATGTATGACCGGAGCCATGATCCCCTATGTCTTGGCCACAACCATTACTATTAATAATATATTAATTGTTCGCAATCAGGCATTTGTGTTGGTTGGCTCGTATATTATTCGTTGATATATGAGCAACGTCGGAAATGTGGTTGGGGAATTCTTGCACATCGATAGAACGAAACGTTTCGAAACTTGCATTCGCTGTTCTTTTGTCGGGCTTTCAATTGAGTCGGGCAATTTTATACCCCTTAAATGATAGCCTTTTCTCCGAGACGTGTGGTTTTATTTTTATCTTGATCTTCAGTATCACATCAATTGTAAATATATCATATCAGCAGACAAAGTGGCCTAAATCTAGCATACAAACGTAATTTAGGACAGGGTTGATTAACACGAGCGCCGAAAGGGCCTCTCACATAACACGCACAGGAGGGGGGAGGTGATTCTGCCTCTGCCTCGAAGATTCCGGAAACTACGTACACAATTTGGAGGGTAGAATGTGGATGTAGTGGTCTCGCTTCAGTACAAATTTCATGACCCTAGGCTTTTAAGGTCAAATGAAGTCGTGATCGGCTGCCTCACCACACTGCCCCTCCACCGTACCGACGAAGTCTTTGTGACCTTGAACGCTCGCCGGCCGACGCCTAGTCTGCCGATTTGGCACTCCCGTAATTCCTATATTTACTGACGGATTTATATTTTGTGTTGTATAGAATGCGCTTATCGACTTTTTTCTCCAAAAGTCACAACATTACATAACAATATCGCCGCCCGTTTATGAGATAATGTAAAAAAACAGAAGAAGGCGGATTCCGCCCTCCCCTACACCTTCGGTGCGTGTGTGAAACAGCCACATCTTGTACCTACATCAATCCTGCGGCACTTTTCCTCTTCAATAATTTTCATAAAACAACACCTATGATAGAGGGGTAGCACCCCTCAACCCCCCAAAAATATCATTGGATTTCAGCCACTTTATTTTCAATGTCTGCTTTTCATATTTACCATTGCTAAAAATGTTATTTGGGGGACAAAAATTTCCGCCAAAATGAAAAACTTTCACTCCTTATCACTGCCTATGAAAATCTAGCTTTATATCGTATGTGCTGGGCCGGATTTCATAATCACCATAGAGCAATGCTGTAAGTACGTTAAACGTTGCCCTCTTGTAGCAGGAAAGACATTGGACGATGGCTTTATTGTAGTAAATATGGACATGTGTTTATTGTAGTTAATCCACATGTGTTAAGAGAGATCAGGGTAATAGGGCTGGAAAGCTAGGGTAGATAGGCATTGATAGGTGTGTGGGATATTGGAGGACTGGTTCTTCAGGATGTGGGATGGTTGGGGGAGGGTTTTTTTACCAGGCTTATATTATCTTCCATTAACAGACTTAACTGGACGGGCCCTTGGGTCTCTTATTAAGTCTAAACGCTTTATAACTTTATATAGGGTGTACCTAGCAGTGGATTCAGAACCTTCCTTCGGGATGTGATACTCATGAGATTGTCTATGGTAGCACAATGGGTATGATGGGAGGAGTTTGTAATTGTTGAGTGTGTTATGCAATAGCAAGTGAGTCTCTTATTAAGTCTAAACGCTTTATAACTTTATGTAGGGTGTACCTAGCAGTGGATTCAGCACCTTCCTTCGGGATGTTATACTGATGAGATTGTCTATGGTAGCACGATGGGCATGATGGGAGGAGTTTGTAATTGTTGAGTGTGTTATGCAATAGGAAGTGAGTCTCTTATTAAGTCTAAACGCTTTATAACTTTATATAGGGTGTACCTAGCAGTGGATTCAGCACCTTCCTTCGGGATGTGATACTGATGAGATTGTCTATGGTAGCGTGTTATGCAATAGGAAGTGAATTGGTGCTAGATAGGCTGCGATATATAGCTTCCTAGGAACTTGAGGTAAGGGATTGATTGGGGTGAGAGTATGTACATTTCTAGTACCTTTTCCAGATAGGCTTAACCCAGATGGGCCCCTGTGGCCCTTATGAAGCCTTAACACTTTATGACTTTATGGCTTTATGACATCCAATAACCTTTCCCATGCTTTCCCGTTTTTCGTGGACGCATTTCGATGCAATGACAACCAGGGCGGATAAAGGGTGTGGCACTGAGGGCATGTGCCCCCCCCCTCCCACATGGAAGGTGGCGTCCCTCCGGCCGGGAAAAGGCGGCCCTCTGAAAAGGTTCCGGTGTACCCGCTCGAATTTTTCAGCTAGAAACCTCCCTATGAAAGAAAAAGGCACCCCTTGGAAGGAAAGGCACCACTTCGGGAAGGATCGAGTGCATCCCGCCCCCTCTAATTTTTCAGACGGAGGCTGAAAGTTGCTTTCGCAATGGTGCCGCTCCAAAGAAATGGCGCTTCTCCAGATAGGTGTCCCCATGACAATTCCTAGAACCACCCCTGATTACAACATTGCTCTCTCGCGATTATGACCTACAGCTGGTATAAAATCGTGTGCATTCACATGTGGCTTCTCTTGCAAATTTGACAACTTCCGTTGAACCACTAAGTGGAAAGCGGACAATTTGGAAAAGTACTATATTTTATATGTCCAGAACAGCAATGTGGCAGTATAAATTAAAAACCAGCAATGAGAGCGCCGTCCGAACAGGTTATGACGGATTTCTTGGGGGAGCTCCTTGTCATATAGGATATGAGTGCCTGCTATCACAACGGCTGCAAACAAAAAGAGATTTCATCCTCCTATTCCTATTACACTCAATCATTGTACACACACCGGACCTTCGACACCTTCGAAATAATTTCGATATCTCAACATTCTGATACAAGCCACGTCGAATGACACGCACATACTGCAAATTGAAGCCACAGCGACGAAACGCGAGGTCTTTGAACGATTCAAACTAACCTTTGACCTTGAAGCTTGACCTGACATGTCCCGAGTTGAAATGTTACTGGAGGGTTGCCCACGGGCTATCTCTTGATACCAAACATGGATAGCTTTGGGAGAAAACGAAGAAATGAGTTCGACCTTTGACTCTGAAAATTAATGTGATTTCTAAACAGTTTGCTAGAGTACCTCACAGGACGTCGAATGGCACCCACTTGATGAAAATTGAACACAGAGCAACGAGGCGCGAGGATTTCGAGCAATTTAAGTTAACTTTCGGTCTTGTGGTTTGACATTGACATGTCCCGGTTTGAAATGTTACTAGAGGTTCACCACGGGCAATTGCTTGATAAAAGATGTGGGTAGGTTCCGACGAAGAAAAAATGTGAGGCGACCGAAGGAATCTGTTTCACCTTTGACCTTTGACATTAGTTCGATTTCGTAACATTATAATACGGCACAAGCCACTTCGAATGTCACACACTTGGTGCAAATTAAACCCATTGCGAAGAATCGCAAGTACTTCGAAAAATTCAAACTAGCCTTTGACCTCGAGGTTCGACCTTGACATATCCCGGTTTAAAAATGTTACTCGATGGTTCACCATGAGCTATCGCTGGATAGTGGACCTGGGTAGGCTTGGGCGAGTGAAAAAAAATTCGACGCGACCGAAGAAATCAGCTTGAATTTTGACCCATCGAGATTATTTCGAATTATCAACTTTCTGATACTGCACAACAAGCGACGTCGAATGACTTCAAAATTTCTGCAACTTGAAGCCATAGCGACGAAATGCGAGGCCATCGAAGAATTCCATCACACCTTTGACCTTGACACGTCCCGGTTTGAAATGTTGCTCGAGTGTTCACCACTGGCTATCGCTTGATAGCAGATTTGAATAGGTTTGAGCGAAAACGAAATAAAAATTGAGGCGAACGAAGGAGCAGCTTGGTCTTTGCCCTTGAAAAATAATTCGATTGCTTAGCTTTTTGATACCGCATAACAAGCCACGTCGAATGGCGCCCATTTCATAGAAATTGAAGCGCTAGCAGTCGAACCTCGCGTTCGGTCGATATTGCTTCAATATCGCCATCTAATAAATCAAGCTAACCTTTGACGTTGAAGTTTGACCTTGATATGTACCGATTTGAAATGTTGCACGATGGTTCACCACAGGCTATCGCTTGATACCAGATTTGAGCAGGATTGGGTGAAAACGAAAATAATGGGAGGCAACCGAAGAAGCCGGTTTGCGTTGGACCTTGACAGTCCAAGTGATAGTGTGAAACCTATGTAGTTGCATCCAGCGTGTTCAGTACAAGCAGAAGCATTTGTGGTAATTGATTCGAACAATCATAAACCCGTTGCTGAATGCCAATGCCAATACAAATATGCCTCTGGCGAACTCGTCGCTGAATCCGAATACGAATACGACGTTAACTTGACGTACGTGCTTAATGCTGCCCATGACTTGAATGGTCTTGAAAACACCCAAGAACACCCAGAGTCATGTTTGCTCAAGATATATCGACATATGCGCAGGGGAATGCAACCTAAGATGTATAAAGCCTTGGGATAATGTATATTTGTTGCCTCGCAAAGCACAACTTTCCACCCAAGCAAAAACATAAGATGATCAAGGAACATGTTATTCAAGAATGGCCTGGAAACATAAATTTCTAACGTTTCATGATTTACCACTCTTTGTGACTTTGTGAGACTTTGTGAAGACAGATAGCCTGTGAAGCCAGTTGGTTGGCTAGATCGGCTTCTAGTATTTTGGTGATTCTCTTGCATGAATATTTTCACATTATAAATGATTAGGTATAATTTTGCCGCGATCATACTCAGGTAGTTGAGGTTTGGGGGACACGAAAGAAACTAAGGGGGACAAATCGCCACTTTAAAAAATTGTCGGGGGGAGACATTTCCCCCACCCAGTGGTTACATCCATGGTCGGGAACATGCCAATGCATTGTTCAAATTTGTGATTGAAATGGCCTAAAGTACTATGAAAAGCTTTCGAAGGCAAGCCATCTTCATTTCAAGCATAGCACTTGCCTCTGTTACAATAAAAAATAGTGCTCACTTAAAACCACAATCACTCGTCGAAGACATCATTGCACATCCTTTTTACATTTGTACATAGGCTGCCAAGATCGTGTAGAAACAAAACCAAATAAGGCTAAAAAAAAAACCACCTCCATAGTTCCCCACATCAGATACAACGGTATAAAACATGCAGGTCTACGTTGTTCGGGTGCTACATTGGTAATGTGCGTGTCACACGAAAAAATATATGTTAGCCAATTGTATTTCCTAAGGGCCAAGAGCTGATCATGATGTTGAGAATGGGTTTCATGTCACGGATCCGCATAGACTCATTCATTTTAACCTCTGGGTTGTCGTGATTCGTGCTACGAATTTTTATTTTGAATGCCATATTAGCACAATAATTTTGAATGCGGAAGAGCTCTCGATGCGCTCACCGAGAGGGGTATCAAGCTTCCGTCGACGGGCATCACCAAGGTATTTATCAAATCGGCGACGGATCTGACGTTTGCTTTCCCCTATGTAAAACGCCTTTTCATTATCCTTATTGCACATCGTGCATGCTAATTTATATACGACATTCCTTTGTAGGCACTTGCCTTCTAATCCGCAATGATATGTGTGCCAGAATTGCTTACCAGAAGGGCACTGCGGTGGAGATAATACCGATCGTACCAATTTGTCATTAGCGGTGGGACCACTCTGCCAATAGACTTTCAACGATCCTTTGATCCTTTGACAATTCCATTAAATCGTTCTACATGTGTTTCGTTTATCGAAACACTTTCGATTCGGAAGGCGCATGAATATGACATTCTTGTTGTACTTTTTATTATTTTCGTATCTCGCACCTCATATTTCCCAATTTAGGCGTATGTTCACTCAGCATGCAACAGTTTTGGCGGCCTGGTGAAAGAGATGTGCAAGGAAGTTAGTTTCGAACCCCCTCTTTTCAATGCATTTGGCTCCCATGCATCCTGGGATCCGAGCTCTGAGCATTTGGTCGGCACGCTGCTTAGACGTGACGGGCCGCCGTGACGCCGGCCGGCCGTGAGATGTTAACTTACTCAACACTCAGCCCCGGCTTGGTCAGCCGGGAATGTCACCGCGACATAACACAGTCGGGTGTGAGTTCGTCGATACCCGCATCACCCTGGTACCAGGTGATGAGAGTGTAGGGCAGGAGGCCCGGTCGGAAGTGCTCTTAGCCGATCGCAGTTAACCGAGTCATTGTGCCGTCGACCTATAACGTTCGACTACGCCACCATCTGATGTCACAGTTGCTCTCGACCTATCCTGATTTACCATGTAGAGTAATCAGCCCTCGCTCACTGGAAGCAGCCCCCCCCCCCCCACCCCCCACCCACCCCCGGTCAGGAGTTGCCACGAGACAGTCGACGCGGGTGGGTGTGCGTGAGAGACAGAGGTGAGAGACAGAGTTGTATTGTCGAGGCTAGTAGTGGTGTGGTGGATTGGAGTTTAGGGGCGCGTCGAGAGGCTAGTAAGATGTAGCCTGTTACAAGATATGGATGCTGGAAAGCTTGTCACTGTTTGGTTGAAGAAGTTGTTGAGACTGTTGTTCAAGTATTCGCCGTATTGGTCCATTAATTAACCCTGTAAATACAATGGCCTTCGCCATCACGACTCGGCCTACTGACACCTCAACAAGAAAACCGTGAGGCCAGGCTTCCAGAAATCCTTTCCCAAAACCCACTCTGATTTTGGCCACTGTTAGGACTGTATCGCGAAATTGTATAATATCGCTGTATGTTTGCTGTTTGTTTTATTCGTAAATCAATGAAAATAGACATTGAAACGAAACTGAAACCTGTAATTTATTCGGAAAATTAGTGAAGCAGAATTTCTCCATACAAGTAATTTTTGGAAATTGAATATGCCCAAAATTTCAATCGACTGACTTGCGGAAAGTTTCAACAAAATTCGGCTGGAAAAGCTAGCCCAAGATTTGAGTCAAAATATCAAACCATTCTCGGGTGAGAGACAGCAAATTTTGCGAGTGGCTCAGGCAAATGGAACGTGTCAGTTTCACGACGGACGACGAACAAATTATGAGGGCTGGCTGCCAAGTTGGGGGCTGAACTGCAAGTTGGTGGGGCAGGGGGAGGCTGGCGCCCTCCAAACTGAATACGATCCTAAACCCTGTCTGTGTTATGAGCAAAGGGGTCGGATGCTTGCATTGAACACCAATTTAGGTGTATCGTATCGTTATTTATTCAAGTATCCCGCTTAATCCCCTTAGCTTGATATTCGGTGACCGCACGGCGACCTCTATACAGTCACAGCTTGCAATTCCCCACAAAATGCTTCACCTTGAATGTGTAGCACCAAGGTGGCTGAAACATTCATACTCCGCTTAATTTCCTTAGCTTGATATTCGGGGACTGTCTAGGTCACAGCTTGCAAAGCGCTTGCCATCACTGGCCATAGGCGTCAAGCTTGTGGGAAATTATGCGTGATGTGAAACACCGGAAATATTAATAACTACTGCCTAATACCCCTGGAAATGGCTGTAGGCATAAGCGTACGACGGTCAGGGGAACACACTGTGTGAATGAAAAGAAAATCGAAGGGGTCGTGGTTTTCTTCCCCCTTAGAGTCCCATGTTAAAGACCATGGGAACTTAACCATTCAGTGAAGAAATGATGTCTGTGACGCTCTTTTACCTGTCAACCAGTTCTTGCTTGGTGTAGTGTTATTAGTTCTGTGTGATGATCAGAGACGTCGGATGCTTGCATAGAATACCCATTTATGTATATGGGGTCCTTACTTATTCAAATACTCCGCTGAATTCCCTTAACTTGATATTTGGTGACCACATGGCGACCCCTAGGTCACAGCTTGCCATGACCCGCAGAATGCGTGACATCACACAAGACGCAAACGGTGCGAGTTTTGGGAAAATGTAAGGGGTCGTTGTTTTGGTCCTCCATAGGGTCGCATGATATGTGACCCTATGGGAAAATAAGCAGTGTGAAACTGCCGGAAATATTGATGCATGCTGGGCCCTGGACACTGTTGTTCCTAATGTCCCGGGAAATGGTTGCAGGCATACGAGTACGACCGACAGGGGAACACACGGTGTGAGTAAAAATAAAAAATAGAATAGCTGTGGTTTTTGCCCCCTTAGGTTATCATGTTAAAACCAATGGGAAATTAACCATCGAGTGAAAAGGTGACATTCGTGATGCTCCTTTACCTGTCAAATAATTCTTGCTCGATATACCGTGTTATTACTTCCGTGTTATGACCAAAGGTGTCGGATGGCCGCATTGAACACACATTCAGGTGTATGGCATCGTTATTTATTGAAATATTCCGCGTAATTCCCATAGATTGATATTCGGTGACCACACGACGACCTTTGTAGGTCACAGCTTGCAATGCCCCGCAGAATGCTTGCCATCACAAATGTGACACCTAATGAGGCATACATGGTGGAAGTTTGGGGAAAATATAAGGCCTCTATGGAGGCCCAATTTAAAGCCTATGGGAAATTAAACATGAAGTGAAAAAGGAAAATGTGTGGTGCTCTTTTGCATGTCAATCAGTTCCTGCTTCGGATACCTTGTTATTACTTCTGGATTATGATCAGCGTTGAAGAGTTGAAGTGAAATGGCAGTGAAAGTGGCAGTGAAAGTGGCAGAAAGAAAGTGGCAGTGAAAGAGTTGAAGTGAAATCCAAATTCTGCCGTTGAACTCGAATTCATGGATCGGGTGGTGGGGCCAGGACTCACGTAACAAGCTCTGCCTAGCAACAGTACCCTGGTTCATAAAGCCACCCCAGCAATAACTCGGATTAAATATTTTTTTTTTTAATGTTCATGGTATCACCTGATGGCTTCGTATCCAATGTTATCCATTGTATTGGTGTATCATTCGTGTGTTTGTATATGTTATTGTACATTCATTAACATTTTGGCCTCTGGAGATCAGAAAATGCCATGCTCTATGAAACGTTATTGTGTTGTGTGTTCAGAAGCCTATCTCGTGTCGATATGCAAGTTTTGATGGAAATGGAAGGGATCGTCGATCTCTGCTGAATACAAATATCGAACTCCTACCAACCTGCACGCGTTGTCGTTGTTGGTTGGATATTAACAGCCATCCCAGCACGTGACGTCGGCCGTTGCCGAGTTTTGTGATGGTTTTCTGTGCGGGTTATCTCGTGGTCCATGCTGTGCAATTTGTGCTGTGGAAAGCTGAAGAGACCAACGAGTCGTATTGGCGCTTAGGGGAGTATTAACTGCGCATCAACTGCAACACCCGTAACTTCGTCAGTCAAACAAGGTGTGAACGTATTGGCGTCAAATAAAAGGCGAAGTGGCGATGGGGCGATGCTGCACCAGGATACAGTACTGCCACTGTGATACGTGTGTCTTGGAGCCGTCGGGGTAGATCATGTTGTAATTTGGATAGCGTGATGTGAATTTCCGAAAAAAACGCCGAATTTCTGCATCTGCAGAGGTGTGCTTCCGGTGATCTATCGGTAGATGCGGTGTGGGTGATTTGTGATTACAGCACGCAGCACAGGGCGAAAGTGTTTGTGTTGGGGAGGGTCGTTGACATGTATGCATATGCAGCATCCTTTGGCTGTGTTAAGTTGTGGTGTGCGCAGAGTTGGCGTTTACGTATGGTGCTAAGCTGAAGTGCTTGTGGTCAGGAGTGGTATCTAATGGGCTATAGTTCGTAGTAATATTTAATAATTGTCTCAGTGTGTCTGTGCTGTGATGGTGGTATGTGGTTGTAAACATCCCTGTGTTGGTAATGTCATGTTTCGGTGGCAATTTTGAGGCACTGGTTTTGCATTTCGTCAATAATTTCATGGCATGTCGGAGCTGTGTTTTCGAAAAGTAGGGGTTGATATTCCACAATTGGCCGAATCATGACTTGCAGTGTCATTAGTGTTTGTCTGTTCATGTCCTCCACCTCATGTCTTTATTACGGCAAATCTCTGTATTCTTATATTTTTCCCACACCACACAGCTCATGAAGCTTTTTAATGCTGACATACATGCGCATGCAGACGCCGGTCACCCCATTCCTGTGTATTTGTTCTTAGATTACGGACGCCTCACGACAGGCGGCGACTTTCAAGAGGACGAGCGCGATCCACGTCACCACCACGTGAGGTTAACGCCGCCAGAAGACGGTATTATGTGACCGGCGCGGTCACCTGTTGACGTGGACCGGCGCCTGCCCCACCGGTCAGTCCGGGGTACACTTGTCCGGCCACGTCGGCCCGACACTGAAGCACTGTTGGCCGCATCGCGCCCGCCAAAACGCGACCGCGGCCCACAAGATTGCGAACCCAGCCACACCACACCAGCGTGCCGCCAGTCTACTTCCACAACTTCTTGATGGACATGTTCTTCTCCGAGTCTTTCTGCATGATCTTGGCGACGGCCATCTCGAAGTCCTCCTGGTTGACGTGCACCCGTCTCTCCCGCAGCGCGTACATGCCAGCTTCGGTGCACACGCCCTGCAACGTGGCCATCGGTTAGCGGCGCGCTCGCCTCCGCTCCCGTCACCGTAACAGCGCCACACAACGCTCCGCCGTCCTAATGCCGAGGTCACGCTGTCTGCAGCGGACGCAGTTGAGCGGAGGTACACAACAGGACGGGAAGGTGTGAACCATCGGCCGGTGTCCCGTGCCGCCGAGTACAAGCTGTCACCACGTTGTGTACCGTCATCCTGCCTAACAGGACGGGACGACGGCACACAACAGCGCGTGACGGCACCCTGCAATGGTGAGCGGCCAGTCACCGATTGTGAGGAAGCCAGCGGCCATCGATCACACGTCGCCTCAGAGCCCCGGCGCCAATTTGTCCGAGTGTCCACCGAGTCTGCACGTCGGAGCCAATTAGAGGGAGAGGGGCGGGCGAGAGACGAGAGAGAGAGAGAGAGAGAGAGAGAGAGAGAGAGAGAGAGAGAGAGAGAGAGAGAGAGAGAGAGAGAGAGAGAGAGAGAGAGAGAGAGAGAGAGAGAGACAGAGACAGAGACAGAGACAGAGACAGAGACAGAGACAGAGACAGAGACAGAGACAGAGACAGAGACAGAGACAGAGACAGAGACAGAGACAGAGACAGAGACAGAGACAGAGACAGAGACAGAGACAGAGACAGAACAGAGACAGAGACAGAGACAGAGACAGAGACAAGACAGAGACAGAGACAGAGACAGAGACAGAGACAGAACAGAACAGAACAGAACAGAGACAGAGACAAGACAGAGACAGAGACAGAGACAGAGACAGAGACAGAGACAGAGAGAGAGAGAGAGAGAGAGAGAGAGAGAGAGAGAGAGAGAGAGAGAGAGAGAGAGAGAGAGAGAGAGAGAGAGAGAGAGAGAGAGAGAGAGAGAGAGAGAGAGAGAGAGAGAGAGAGAGAGAGAGAGAGAGAGAGAGAGAGAGAGAGAGAGGGGGAGGGAGAGAGGGGGAGAGGGGGGGGAGAGGGGGGGGGGAGAGAGGGGGATAGGGGAGAGAGGGGGGGAGGGGAGAGAGAGAGGGGAGAGAGGGGGGGAGAGGGGAGAGAGAGAGAGAGGGGGGGGGGAGAGAGAGAGAGGAGAGATAGAGAGATAGAGGGGAGAGAGAGGGAGGGGAGAGGGCGAGGGAAGGAAAGAGAAGGAGGGAAGGAGAGACAGGGTGATGGATGGATGAATGAATGAATGAATGGATGCATGTATGTATGTATGTATGTATGTATGGATGGATGGATGGATGGATGGATGGATGGATGGATGGATGGATGGATGGATGGATGGATGGATGGATGGATGGATGGATGGATGGATGGATGGATGGATGGATGGATGGATGGATGGATGGTTGGTTTGGTTGGTTTGGTTGGTTTAGTTGGTTATTGGTTTTACGACACGTCGACCGTTGAGTCATGTAGCGTCGCCAATCTCTCACGCCGATTGGTCGCGGGCGAAGAGTAGCGACAGATGGATGGATGGATGGATGGATGGATGGATGGATGGATGGATGGATGGATGGATGGATGGATGGATGGATGGATGGAACGAGAGACGACAGACGAGATAGTTTTTACGCCATTTTTACCTGCCGTTTCGCGTGAACCACCTCATTTCCGGCGACAAACATGCCTCGATCGCCTGGCCAGCAATTGTGAGGTTCGCTGGACAAGGACGCGACACATTGTCACCGGAAATTAACGCCACCAGCGGCCAGTCCGGTTACCGGGTGCGGCGCCGTCACTGCCGCAATAGTGCCAGTGGAGACGGCGTCAACCGTGCCGTGGAGTGTGGCCGACTCCACCGGGACAGAGCAGAGGAGTGTATGAGAAGAAAGTAGGAGGAATCCACAGCCGTGCGTCTATGTACGAGCTTCACACGACTGTCAATCGCCTGTGGCGATCAATGCCCTCCCCTTCGCGTCTCATTATGCGCACAGCAAATAAGGGCCGTCACGTACCGACGGAGACATCATGCCCCTGTACTGCCCCGAGCACGTGGAGGAATCATGCCACTGCACTGTCCCGAGCACATGGAGGAATCACGCCACTACACTGGTCCGAGCACATGGAAGAATCATGCCACTACACTGTCCCGAGCACATGGAGACATGCCACTGCACTGTCCCGAGCACCTGTAGACATCACGACACTGCACTGTCTCGAGCACATGGAGACATCACGACACTGTGCAGTGTCCTGAGCACATGGAGACATCATGCTACTGTACTGCCTGAGCACATGGAGACATGGCACCCCTGTCCCGAGCACTGGACATGACACCGCATTGTCCCGAGCACATAGAAAAGAAAACATGACACTGTACTGTCTCGAGCACATGGAGACATCACGACACTGTGCGGCGTCCTGAGCACATGGAGACCTCACGCCACTTTACCGTCCCGAGCACATGGAGACCTCATGCCACTTTACCGCCCTGAGCACATGTAGACATCATGCCACTGCACTATCCAGAGCACATGCAGACGTCGTCACGATGCGCCGGCCGTGCAGATGTGGTCATCGGTTCACACCGCTATCCGGCATCATTGGAACATCAACCCATCGCAAGGGGAGGCCAAGCAGAAGGCGTCGACCGTCCTGTTCGGACACCGGGCGCGCTGCCGGAGCGGCCTGTGACGTCACCGATGGCCATTGTGAGCGGACCGACCTGGGGCCGGGCCAGGTGGGCCGGTATTGCCTGGAGACCGGCACCCGTCTGCTCGGCGGCCGGCCGACAATTCTCACCCGACGTCAGGTTGGTGTCGGCCCCGCACGATATTGGATCGAGCTGCGGAGGTGACGTGGCAGCCACCTATACCGTACAGTCTACCCACGCGGCTACGATTTCGCCCTATACCGTACAGTCCACCCACGCGGCTACCATTTCGCCACTGTGGTCCGGTTCACCCTCGCGGTTCCAAAGACTCTTCCGCAGATCAGTCCACCAGCGCGAAGGACCGACACTATGGACGGAACACGGAGCCATCTGCTTGCTTCCCTTTTCGATAGGCTGATGTTGCACTGATACAGCATAGTGAGGTGACCCGATGGCCACATCTACACGGCCAACGCATCGCGATGACGTGTCCATGTGCTCGGAGCAGCCAAACAACCCGATGTCTCGATATCGGGACAGCCAAGCAACCTGTGGTCTCCATGTGCTCGGGACAGTGCAGTGGCATGTCTCCATGTGCTCGGGACAGTACAGTGTCATGTCTCCATGTGCTCGGGACAGTGCAGTGGCATGATGTATACATGTGCTATGGACAGTTCGGTGGCATGTCTCTGTGCTTGGGACAGAGCAGTATCATGTCTCCATGTGCTCAGGATAGTACAGTGGCATGGTGTCTCCATGTGCTCGGGACAGTGCAGTGGCATGTCTATATGTGCTCAGGACAGTACAGTGGCATGGTGTCTCCATGTGCTCGGGACAGTACAGTGTCATGTCTCAATGTGCTCAGGACAGTACAGTAGCATGGTGTCTCCATGTGCTCGGGACAGTACAGTGTCATGTCTCTATGTGCTCGGGACAATGCGGTGTCATGTCTCCATGTGCTCGGGACAGTGCGGTGCCATGTCTCCATGTGCTCAGGCAGTACAGTAGCATGATGTCTCCATGTGCTCAGGACACTGCACAGTGTCGTGATGTCTCCATGTGCTCGAGACAGTGCAGTGTCGTGATGTCTACAGGTGCTCGGGACAGTGCAGTGGCATGTCTCCATGTGCTCGGGACAGTGTAGTGGCATGATTCCTCCATGTGCTCGGGACAGTGTAGTGGCGTGATTCCTCCATGTGCTCGGGACAGTGCAGTGGCATGATTCCTCCACGTGCTCGGGGCAGTACAGGGGCATGTCTCCGTCGGTACGTGACGGCCCTTATTTGCTGTGCGCATAATGAGACGCGAAGGGGAGGGCATTGATCGCCACAGGCGATTGACAGTCGTGTGAAGCTCGTACATAGACGCACGGCTGTGGATTCCTCCTACTTTCTTCTGATGCACTCCTCTGCTCTGTCCCGGTGGAGTCGGCCACACTCCACGGCAGCACGGTTGACGCCGTCTCCACTGGCACTATTGCGGCAGTGACGGCGCCGCACCCGGTAACCGGACTGGCCGCTGGTGGCGTTAATTTCCGGTGACAATGTGTCGCGTCCTTGTCCAGCGAACCTCACAATTGCTGGCCAGGCGATCGAGGCATGTTTGTCGCCGGAAATGAGGTGGTTCACGCGAAACGGCAGGTAAAAATGGCGTAAAAACTCTGTCGGATGAGGCTCTCTTCTTGAGAGGACGAAGCCGAGAGGTCACACGGGAGTGGGAAGTCAGTACCGGACAGAACAGAGTTCCGCTGTTGTTCGGCTATATGTCACGGCAATAGGACTTACGGCAGCATCATCCCGATCAATAAGGCTTGGATCTTTTCTTGAATGAGAAATAAACCACATATTAAAACCCTTCACAACCCTCCGAAGGTTCCAAACTCTTCAGGGCGTCTTCAAGGGCTCAACCACTGGCACATGGGCGAATTCAGCAAGTGGGCGACGTATCCCAAGTGTTATCCGTTGAATATATTCTACTTGGGTAAGGTAGAAAAATAGCATGGTAAAGAATCGACCCCCTAATGCTAGCTCACCTACGGGCTTCCATTTGGGCTCGCCCGACCCACCTTTCACAAGCTGCCCACGCCTTCGGGGAGCAATGGATAATTATGTTTGTTTGAATATCGCAACCACGATAAGTGGGATCAGGGATACAACTTTCCATATATTTTTAACGACAACCCTAGTCTCCCGAATAACGATATCAGCCGTTTAACCATTACGTAGGCACGGGCATTATATTTTAATATAATGCCATGTTTGAATATGCTTGAACTTCCTCCTACGTATTTTGGTGAAGCTCTATTTCTGGGTGGTGGTTGGGAACATGAAAATAGTCCTTCATCCCATCAACTAAATGTATTTGCTCCCTTTTCCACCGAAAACTACCCCGCGCCAAATATCGTCCCCACCAAGCAATACTGGCTTCCAGAGACACGCACAAGAGCGAGCCTGGGGGCATACTGCCCGAGACACGCACAAGAGCGAGTCTGGGGGCATACTGTCATGCAGGCTTGTCAAACCCCACAGGAGAACCTCCAATCGCCAACCTACTCCACCACGGAAAAGAGGTCCAGTCAGGCCAGCTATGACTCGGAATCGGCTTGACCACGTTGATACCAAAGATCAACTGACATTCGATGACCCTATCCCAGCGCGGACAGATCGGCCCCCGACCCCCGCTGACGCCCTTATCCCAGCCCGGACAGATCAGCCCTCGACCCCTGCTGGCGCCCCTGTCCCAGCCCGGTCAGATCAGCCCAGACCCCTGCTGGTGCCCCTGTCCCAGCCCCCTGCTGGTGCCCCTGTCCCAGCCCGGACAGATCAGCCCCTGACCCCTGCTGGTGCCCCTGTCCCAGCCCGGACAGATCAGCCCCTGACCCCTGCTGGTGCCCCTGTCCCAGTCCGGACAGATCAGCCCCCGACCCCTGCTGGTGCCCCTGTCCCAGCCCGGACAGATCAGCCCCCGACCCCTGCTAGCGCCTCTGTCACAGTCCGGACAGATCAGCCAAAGACCCCTGCTGGCGCCTGTCCCAGCCCTGACAGATCAGCCCCCGACCCCTGCTGGTTCCCCTGTCCCAGCCCGGACAAGCCGAGACGGTGGCCCCGACCTCGGCTGGTGTGCCAGCTACCACCCCTCACCACGACACGTACCTTGACCTCGGCGCCCGAGGCGCCCGGCATCAGCTCGGCGATTTTGCGCAGGTTGATGCCGCGCGTGAGGTTCATCTTGCGCGAGTGGATGCGCAGGATGTCGAGGCGCGCCTCTTCGTTGGGCGGCGGGAACTCGATCTTGCGGTCAATGCGGCCGGGCCGCAGCAGCGCCGAGTCCAGTATGTCGATCCGGTTGGTGGCCATGATCACCTGCCGAGTCGGCAACAGGTAGCAATTAGACGGCCGTGTCGCCATGGTGATCGCTGACGCCATCCTTCCGGCGGGCCGCTGCTCGAGATCAGCTGCGTCTAAACCTGGGCGGCACCAACCTGCTGACGATCGGCATTAGTTCACAATGACACGGTCACGGGGTGACAGTAGGTTCATCGATCGACATTAGTTCACAATGACACGGTCACGGGATGATAGTAGGTTCATCGATCGACATTAGTTCACAATGACACGGTCACGGGATGATAGCAGGTTCATCGATCGACATTAGTTCACAATGACACGGTCACGGGATGATAGTAGGTTCATCGATCGACATTAGTTCACAATGACACGGTCACGGGATGATAGTAGGTTCATCGATCGACATTAGTTCACAATGACACGGTCACGGGGTGACAGTAGGTTCATCGATCGACATTAGTTCACAATGACACGGTCACGGGGTGACAGTAGGTTCATCGATCGACATTAGTTCACAATGACACGGTCACGGGATGATAGTAGGTTCATCGATCGACATTAGTTCACAATGACACGGTCACGGGGTGACAGTAGGTTCATCGATCGACATTAGTTCACAATGACACGGTCACGGGGTGACAGTAGGTTTATCGATCGACATTAATTCACCATGGCACGGCCACGGGGTGACAGTAGATTCACTGATCGGCATTAGTTCACCATGGCACGGTCACGGGGTGACAGTAGGTTCATCGATCGACATTAGTTCACAATGACACGGTCACGGGGTGACAGTAGGTTCACTGATCGGCATTAGTTCACCATGGCACGGTCACGGGGTGACAGTAGATTCACTGATCGGCATTAGTTCACCATGGCACGGTCACGGGGTGACAGTAGGTTCAATGACGGGGGGGGGGGGGCGTACGGTAACGGACGGGGTTTTAAGGTTACCAATGAGAATCGTGGGACTATGGGCCACCACATGGCCATCAATGGTAGAGTTAGTTAATTATTGGAGTTTAGGGGCGCATCGACTGCGTCGGTCATGCAGCGCCCAGAATGGTAGAGTTAGCGAAAAGTTGCGAGTGGGCGGGTGCGCACCCAGGAGCCTTGCAAGAGGTCAGGTCCCTAAAGTGTCATAGTCATAGGCGTCGCCATTGGGGAGGGGAAAGAGAGCTTTCGCCTTTTCGAGCAAAGATTGGCGGAAATTCGGTTAAAAAGCTTGATTTATTGCCCGATCTGGAATGGTGTTGATTGTGCATACCAAGCGTGTGCGTGTATGGCACGACCGTCAACATTCGCATCCGAAACTGACGTCATTTGAGCTGATTGGTTGGTTATTGGTTTTACGACACGTCAACTGTTGAGTCATATAACGTCGCCAATCTCTCACGCCGATTGGTCGCGGGCGAAGAGTAGCGACAGGTGAGACTCGAACCCACAATCTTTCGATTGTGAGACGAGCATCTTACCCCTAGACCACTCGTCCCCTACGTCATTTGAGCTAATGGGCGCTTCATCTGCATAGGTCTTACAGCGTTCATATGTATGCATCTATACATGCTTGCATACTGCTTTAGTAAATACAAATAATGCCTTTTCGCCTAATCCGGCCGAACGTTCATCACATTGTCAGACGACTCAAGGGCAGACGAGATATTCTTCTACAATAAATTTCACGTATTAGCAAATGCGAGGAAACGTGAAGAATAGTTCCCAGCCAGCGTTGGACGCTATACAGGAGTGCTGAATATGTATCAAAAGCAGCATCATTGTTCAAGTAAAAATTGAAGGGTTGACCACACACGGGCCAGACGACGCGACGGAAATCAGACCATAACTAGCGCCAGAACAAAATACGGATCACAGCAGACCGCGGAGCAGAACAGAGCCGAGGCGTGGGCAGGTGGTCGGCCGGACCGCATCACCAGAGCCGAGGGGTGGGCAGGTAGCCGGCCAGACGGCACCAGCAGAGCCGAGGGGTGGGCAGGTGGCCGGCCGGACCGCACCACCAGAGCCGAGGTGTGGGCAGGTGGCCGGCCGGACCGCACCACCGGAGCCGAGGTGTGGGCAGGTGGCCGGCCGGACCGCATCACCAGAGCCGAGGGGTGGGCAGGTGGCCGGCCAGACGGCACCAGCAGAGCCGAGGTGTGGGCAGGTGGCCGGCCAGACGGCACCAGCAGAGCCGAGGGGTGGGCAGGTAGCTGGCCGGACGGCACCACCAGAGCCGGGGTGTGGGCAGGTGGCTGGCCGGACGGCACCACCAGAGCCGAGGGGTGGGCAGGTGGTCGGCCGGACCGCATCACCAGAGCCGAGGGGTGGGCAGGTGGCTGGCCGGACCGCACCAACAGAGCCGAGGTGTGGGCAGGTGGCCGGCCAGACCGCATCACCAGAGCCGAGGGGTGGGCAGGTGGCCGGCCAGACGGCACCAGCAGAGCCGAGGGGTGGGCAGGTGGCCGGCCGGACCGCACCAGCAGAACCGAGGTGTGGGCAGGTGGTCGGCCGGACCGACCACCAGAGCCGAGGCGTGGGCAGGTGGTCGGCCGGACCGCACCACCAGAGCCGAACACGGTCGACACGCGGCGCTCGGCGGTGATGGGCGGTGGTAGCGGACCGATGTGGACCCGGCCGGCCAGACGACGTGCGCCGAGCCCACAATCAATACAACGACCGGTAGTGAGCTGCAGCAGGCCAACCAGAGTCGGCCCGCTCCGGGGGCGGTCATCTGCCAACGGGCAGACACCAGCCGGCCACTACCACCGGACACCTGTCGGTCACTACTACAGCCGGACACCTGTCGGTCACTACTACAGCCGGACACCTGCCGGCCATTACTACAGCCGGACACCTGCCGGCCACTACTACAGCCGGACACCTGTCGGTCACTACTACAGCCGGACACCTGTCGGTCACTACTACAGCCGGACACCTGTCGGTCACTACAGCCGGACACCAGCCGGACACCTGTCGGCCACTACTTCAGCCGGACACCTACTGGTCACTACAGTCGGACGGTCACACAGCCACACGGTCACACGGCCACACAGCCACACGGTCACACGGCCACACAGTCACATGGTCACACGGTCACACAGTCACACGGTCACACAGCCACACGGTCACACAGCCACACGGTCACACAGCCACACAGTCACATGGTCACACGGTCACACAGTCACACGGTCACACGGTTACACAGCCACACGGTCACACGGTCACACAGCCACACGGTCACACGGCCACACAGTCACATGGTCACACGGTCACACAGTCACACAGCCACACGGTCACACAGCCACACGGTCACACGGTCACACAGCCACACGGTCACACGGTCACACAGCCACACGGTCACACGGTCACACAGCCACACGGTCACACGGCCACACAGTCACATGGTCACACGGTCACACAGCCACACGGTCACACGGTCACACAGCCACACGGTCACACGGCCACACAGTCACATGGTCACACGGTCACACAGCCACACGGTCACACAGTCACACAGCCACACGGTCACACAGTCACACGACCAGACGGTCACACAGCCACACAACCACACGGGTCACACGGTCACACAGTCACACAGTCACACAGTCACGCAGTCACGCAGCCACAAGGTCACACAGTCACACGGTCACACGGTCACACAGCCACAAGGTCACACAGCCACACGGTCACACAGCCACACAGCCACACGGTCACACAGTCACACGACCAGACGGTCACACAGCCACACAACCACACGGGTCACACGGTCACACAGTCACACAGTCACGCAGCCACAAGGTCACACAGTCACACGGTCACACGGTCACACAGCCACAAGGTCACACAGCCACACGGTCACACAGTCACGCAGCCACAAGGTCACACAGTCACACAGTCACACGGTTACACAGCCACACGGTCACACAGTCACACGGCCACACGGTCACACAGTCACACAGTGACGCAGCCACAAGGTCACACGGTCACACAGTCACACAGTCACACAGTCACACAGTCACACAGTCACACAGTCACACAGTCACACGGTCACACGGTCACACGGTCACACGGTCACACAGCCACACAGTCACACAGTCACACGGCCACACAGTCACATGGTCACACGGTCACACAGCCACACGGTCACACAGTCACACAGCCAGACGGTCACACAGTCACAAGGTCACACAGCCACACGGCCACACATCCATACGGTCACACAGCCACACGGTCACACAGTCACACGACCAGACAGTCACACGGCCACACGATCACATGGTCACACAGTCACACAGCCATACGGTCACACAACCACACGGTCACACAGTCACACAGCCACACGGTCACAACCACACGGTCACACAGTCACACGACCACACAGTCACACGGCCACAGGCCACATGGTCACACGGCCACACGTCCACACGATCACACAGTCACACAGTCACACAGTCACACAGTCACACGGTCACACAGTCACACAGCCACACGGTCACAGTCACACAGTCACATGGTCACATGGGCACACGGTCACACAATCACACAGTCACACGGCCACACATCCATACGGTCACAGTCACACGGCCACACAGCCGCACGGCCACACGGTCACATGGTCACACGGCCACACGGCCACACGGCCACACGGCCACACAGCCACACGGTCACACAGTCACACGGTCACACAACCACACAGTCACACGGTCACACAGCCACACGGTCACACAACCACACGGTCACACTGTCACACGACCACACGGCCACACAGCCATACGGTCACACGACCACACAGTCACACGACCACACAGTCACACAGTCACACGGCCACACGGCCACACGGCCACACAGCCATACGGCCAGAATCGCACGGTCACACAGTACACAGTACACAGTCACACAGCCAAACGGCCACACGGTCACACACAGTCACACAGTACACACAACCACACGGTCACATACCCGCACAGCCACAAGGCCACACCGCCATACGGTTACAGTCACACGGCCACACGGCCAGTCACACGGTCACACGGCCACACAGCCACACAGCCACACGGCCACACAGCCACACGGCCACACGGTCACACAGCTACACGGTCACACAGCTACACGGCCACACAGCCACACGGCCACACGGCCACACAGCCACACAGCCACACAGCTACACAGCTACACGGCCACACAGCCACACAGCTACACGGCCACACAGCCACACGGCCACACGGCCACACAGCCACACGGCCACACAGCCACACAGCCACACGGCCACACAGCCACACAGCTACACGGCCACACAGCCACAGTCACACGGCGACGCAACTGGTCACAGACCAACAGACCGCAAACGGCGACACCCGAGTCACTGAGGCGGCCACCCGCGTGTCACTCAAAGGTCGGCCACATTGACCGGCCGACCGAGGCGGCCAACGACTCGAATGGCGAATGGCTGACTGACGAAATAATTAACACACCGATTTGTAGACGAAAGAAAGGGCGAAAAACAGCTGACTCGTAGGTAATGCGACCCAAAATCAGCAGTCAAAAACTCAACTTCTCCAGCAGCACGCTAGGATCAATACAGTCAGGACGTAACAAGCATATTCGCATACTTATTCGCACCAACCGACCTCTGGAACATTCTGCCAAAAAGCGGCCGGCGAAATGTCAATTTAAATCGTCACTTATCAGATATTCAGTTAAACAGGTTGCAAGAATTCCCACTAGTGCCAAGCGGATGTTTACAGGTATGCGGATGTTTACAGGTATGCGGATGTTTACAGGTATGCGGATGTTTACAAGTATGCGGATGTTTACAGGTATGCGGATGTTTACAGGTATGCGGATGTTTACAGGTATGCGGATGTTTACAGGTATGCGGATGTTTACAAGTATGCGGATGTTTACAGGTATGCGGATGTTTACAGGTATGCGGATGTTTACAGGTATGCGGATGTTTACAGGTATGCAGATGTTTACAGGTATGCGGATGTCTACGGGTATGAGACCGTCAGATCAGTGGGTCGGAACGCGTACTGTCCGGCATGCTAGACCATAGGATTGCGAAGGTATTTTTAACGCCGATAAGCATTGTCAAAACATCTGAAGTCGACATCCGAAAACATGGATGAAGGGAAAGGCCTAGGTAATCCTCCTGAGCTGATTTGTTGATATTTACTCATCAATAGATGACCGCGTGGTACCAGCTCACGTGACCTGGCTCTGAACGATCTACAAACGGGCACAGGAGTCCGTCTATCACGCCCGCTTAGGCAGAGCCAGGAATGGCCCCGGTCACCCATCAGAAAGCTCACTGGTTCGACGAACAATTGGTGAATTACATTTGAGTCAATTCGAACGCATTTTAATGATAAGCAAATTTTCCGCCTAGTTGGAGATCACAGATCGCAAAATAGCATACTGGGCTCTGCCAGCTCGGGGAAGCTATCTACATCGGCAGCCAGTCTCGCCGGTGTCGTGACCACTGTACCCACTGACCACCCACGCACTTAACACAACTGAACACTGCGAAAGCAGCTTTAGTCGGCTGAGGACAGAACCTGCCACTAACGACATCATCATCTCTCCTGGACAGTAAAATCATCATCTTTCCTGGACAGTAAGGTCATCATCTCTCCTGGACAGTAAAATCATCATCTCTTCTGGACAGTAAAATCATCATCTCTCCTGGACAGTAAAATCATCATCTCTCCTGGACAGTAAAATCATCATCTCTCCTGGACAGTAAAATCATCATCTCTCCTGGACAGTAAAATAAAATCTGAATTCACTGGGCTCCTCATCCTACCCTGAGTCAAATGTAGTATTGAGGGAGCTGGCTGGCCCACTTGGTGTATCGCTCAGCATACTGTGCACGCGCCTAACGGATGGTAAACACGACTGGGAGATAAGTGAGGCCGCACCGATCTTAGATAAATGAAGCAGAAGTGAGCCGGGCAACCACCGGCACATCAAATTAAAAGATGTTCTGTTTAGGATGGTTGAACCCTTGGCCAAGTAGGATGTGATGTACCCCATGGCGATTACAGATCAGACAAACAAGGCTCGGCGTGCGTTAGTAACCAAGCGATCTCTTCTGGCCCAGCTCTTGCTTGCGATGGAAGACTGGCCCTGTGTTCGTTCTGAAACACTGACAAATAGCTATTTTCCTCGAGGCCTTTGACCACTTTCGAGCCATAGAGTGAAAAACCGGTCAGTTTTGGTTTCAAATGTCACAGATGACATCTCATAACGCGTGAATCTGCTTTTCGTCAAGGGATCCATTTTTAGCCACAGAGCCACAGAGTGAACAAAACCTGTCAGCTCTGGCTTCACATGCCATAGATTGCACCTCATGACACGAAAAACGGCGTCGGCCATCGCGTCGTCGGTGCCTCTATACCTCAGGAACATTTTAACAATTATAAATCATGGTGAGATGCGTCTGCCGCAACGTGCGCTGTCAGCCAAGCTAGAATGTACATCAAAGACAGGAACCGAACCATTCTGTCGGAGTTTTTGCGTGATATCAGAAGCAACATCTAACTGATCTGAAAATGGATGCATTTTCATGCGGTAGCCTATGCCATCCAACCCGCGTTATGAACGACACCTAGGCGAATCCAATGAATACTCCGAGGTGGACGAGGTGGAAAGAGACCAGGAGTACGAGAGCAAGCCAGTATGAGGGCAAGCTCAGACAATCACACAGTGAAAAATATGTGTTTGAAAGGATACGTCAGTACGCCTTCCCACATTTTCGTTCAGGTTTCGTAACCAGTGTGCTTTTCAACGGAGCGTTTTCAGTGGCACACACAGATCTATCTCACTCTTTGTCTCGAATTTGTTGAAAGGTGAATGGTGGAAACCACTGCATTTACCAAACAGGGTTTCGGCCACTTCTCCAACGACAGTTTCAAAACATGATGTTCATATGCAGATGATAATAACAGTCAACCAAGAAGCTGCTGAAGTCGAGCCATGGCTTCTTTTACACGGCCAATGTTGCTCACTGTGGTAGCGAAGCAAAAACCACGAATACAGCTTTCAGCATTGCCGTCTGAGACGGCGGTGAGCCTGGCCTGTGCCTGGGCGTCACCGGTGACGTCCGACGGTGAACCCCTTTTGGCCGACGCCTGACCTGGCCTGACCTGGCCTGGTCGACACCGCCATTTGTGTCATGGGGCACATCTGTGACATTTGAAACCACAGCTCAACTTTGTTTTTCACTCTAGCCCACAAGTCGATGCCTCGACAAAAACAGCTGTTACGCGGTGCCTGAGAACGGTCCCAGTGCCAGAACAGTTCCAAAGGGGTTAGCTCTGTATTCGTGAATAAAAACAATAAATTAGAGAAGCTGGTCAACGACCAGTCGTGGTACACCTTCGTCCCTCTTCACATAAACCACGATTGGTTGAATGAACCTGATTGCAGGAAATGACAGGAATACGTTGGATACAATAGGCTACATAGGTGTGTAGATGTAGTCAAAATTTCTGATGAAGACGCCGTACGAATTGAATAGTTTGCTCACAAGATCGCCGAAGGCGAACACCAGCTGCAATGGTTCCTACAAGCTGTGGAAAATCACAGACACAAATACCACGAGTTCAGAAAGCGCTCTCTCGTGTGAAGAAACACCTAACTCGGCGATAGCCTGATTGCAAATGACGTGAACCATTAACACCGGATAGGCTGCACACAACTGCCGAATGCGTTTACCCAATCAGCGCACCATGTTTGTAATGGGATTGGCTCCGTTAGTGAAAATCCACGCGGTGCCTGACATCAAATAATGTGTATGTGACATGGTGTGGCACAAACTGCCAAATATACTGACGAAAGTTGTCAATTATATCGCACATCTATAATTTGGCTGGCAGCGGCAGTTCCGGTGATGGCGATAATACGATATTTTATCTGATAAGTGAGGTGCGCTGACGCTTGGATCATCGATTAGGATGGACATTTTAGATTGCTTCACAATTAAATAGACGCTGGATATAAATCAGGATCTCATCAAGGTCAATGACTTTGGATGACCTACGATGGCCACTTTCTACTTTTACACTTGAGTAACATGGGGTAATTTTAGGCCCTGAAAATCACATTAGCGCCTATCTTTACACATAAAAAAAAGAAAAAAAAGACCAAATTTCGTCAATTTACAAAATTGTGAAATTTGAGGTCGCCTATTTTGCCTGTGTTATGTGTATATGTTATATGTTATATGTTATATGTTATATGTGTATATGTTATATGTTATATGTTATATGTTATGTTATATGTTATATGTTATATGTGTATATGTTATATGTGTATATGTTATATGTTATATGTTATATGTTATATGTTATATGTTATATGTGTATATGTTATATGTTATATGTTATATGTTATATGTTATATGTGTATATGTGTATATGTGTATATGTTATATGTTATATGTTATATGTTATATGTTATATGTTATATGTTATATGTTATATGTTATATGTTATATGTTATATGTTATATGTTATATGTTATATGTTATATGTTATATGTTATATGTTATATGTTATATGTTATATGTTATATGTTATATGTTATATGTTATATGTTATATGTTATATGTTATATGTTATATGTTATATGTTATATGTTATATGTTATATGTTATATGTTATATGTTATATGTTATATGTTATATGTTATATGTTATATGTTATATGTTATATGTTATATGTTATATGTAAAACCACATGCACGATCACGTCGCCACCAGCACTGCAAGTCACGCGGCTGCATTTGTGGAAGTGCTTGGCCAAGTACACACATAGCAGAAACTCTGTAGGTTACTGAGACGATCCCTAAACTCATCTAATGGAGCTCGTACGCCCTGCACTGGCGTACTCATATCTAACTCTACATCAGTAGGCAACCTCTCTTCCAAACTACACACAATACGGCGATACGCCCAGCGAACTGTGAATTTCAGCACCATATCCTAACACTAAGAGAGAAAAGTTCACATCTCACTCATGATGGTCATTCTCAGACAGGTGCTTGGCCAGCATATCTAACAAAGTTCTGTTTACTCTATCGAGCTTGGAGTTAGCCATGGGATGAAATGCAAATGTATGTGGCTTTTCTAATCCAAACAAACGTGTGACATGCTTAATACAGCCAGGGAAGCAATCTCCCCGGCCACTGAGTACGCTTAGGGCATACATGGCGAGAAACAAACCGAGGGAAAAACTGACGCCACTTCGGCCGCTTCCTGAGATTTTAGCCGACAGGCCTCAACCCATCGGCTAATGTGATCCACACAAACCAACAGGTGTCTGTGACCCTGTGCGGCAGCCGGTAACACAAAACAACAGGTTCTTGTGACCTTGTGCGGCCGCCGGTAGCCCTGACAAAATATTGAGACCTACGACTTCCAGTGGTTCAGAGTCCAGAGACCGACAGCTCTCCGAGCCACGCCCTGGGCGCGGACGTCGGCACATTACGTGACGAACATCGTCGACACCGTGCGAAGAAACGCTCAGCATCGGACGACGCGTCAATCAGAAGCGCTCTCAGCCTGTACAACTCCAGCAACTTGTCGGCAGCCGAGTGCGTACTTCGACTTCCGGCGCGAACGGATTCCAACCGGCTCGGAGCCAGGCTCTGCGGCACCACAAACTGCAATACATCCTCATCGTGCGGTCTTCTTCCACTGGATAGGGTGCTCCTTCAATAAATTTGAATAGATGTCAATCACGCATTAATGTGGAAGAAGCTACAGCAGGATAGGACAACCAGGCTGCTCCTGGGTTTTTGGCATCCAGAACATGATCCTCTGCATAAAATTATCCGCCCATTTTATCATTTGGAGGTTGAATGGTGCTCTTGACAATGAACTGATCTGTGATAAAGTGCCCAAGATTCACTGGAATGTGCAAACTGGTTTTCTGATGTCATAGGATTGAAATATTCTCTCCATGCTCAATTAGCGAAACGTTCTCCTTTCCACATCCAGGGTTACACAGCACAGCCATTCCAACCCTGAGCTGAGCAGTCGGCTCACTCTTATGGGGCTTACCACCAGCGGACACGAACTTTTGAAGTTTCAGCTATCTCTGCATCTCTATCCTGTTTGAGTTTGAAATAACTGGTGGACCAGGACTTTGCAGACACTCGGCAACAACCTGCTCTACACTCGCGCTCGGCCTGAGAACCCACGTCTGCAGCAGCCATTGGACGTGTGCTCCGAGCATCCAACAGTGATACATTATTCGTGAAATAGGGTGGAATATACCACTTCCTGAACACTAAATCGACATCGCGCTTCTCTTTGTGCCTTTGTGATGTATTCATTTTTAATTTCCAACAGTATCTTCTTGATAAGTGGCATGCCTATACTCACCATTGCGGATCATATACACTTACATCTATAACAAAATTGAGAACATCTCGTAACACAATTCCAGGTAAGAGGGCTACCCATGATGTGGCATGTCATACAATATCAATTGGTAAGCATATATATTTTGCTTCGTTATAGCTAAAATAGTTATCACTAAACTAGGTACCTGGCAAAAAGCGAAAAAGATACACGTATGAGTACGATGTTCGATCAAAATTCCGCTGGAAGAATGTGTTCAGCGACATCGCTTCTATGGCAAATTTCGATATCCAACTATACCCGTTTCGATATCTCACGCCTAACGAAACAACATTATTGTAACACTGATCCAACGCGACCTGCTGACACCCGGGGCAGTGATAAATCATTTGTGAAATAGGGTGGAATATACTACTTTATGAACACCATCGACATCCTTCTCCAAGAAGTACCAACATCCTACATCTTGATGCGTGGTTATGAAGTCTTCGTGTCTCCTTTCCAAACAGTATCTCGTCCATACGTACCATGCTCATGGTAAGGGATGGTGATACACGAACATTTTGCAACGCAATTTCAGGTGAGGGGATTACCTATAATGTGATATAGTATACAATACCAATTTATTGCATAGGTATTTTCTCGCTATCCCGAATATAGTTCTTCCTAAATCATGAATATCACTACCAATGATAAAGGTACAGTCATAAGTACGCCATTGGCTCAAATTTGAGGCTGAAAAACATCAAAAGCATTTAAAATGACAATAATTCCATGGCAAATATCGACATCCTATTGCGCTCGTTTCGACATCTCACACCTAATGACAAACCATTATTTTAACACTGCCCGGGGGTATGCAGGCAGTAGCTCTAGCCAGCGTGCCAAAATACCAGTAGGGCTCCTGAACAGAAAGAGCCACTGGAGGCTGGCATAATCGGATTCCAGGGCGAACCTACATCCCAGAAGATACGAGTGGAACTGCTGCACAAAATGCACACAAGCCAACAGCTTCTTTCGGCTAGTGGAGTAGTTCTACTGTGCCTTAGAAAGTCAACTTGTGACTCCCATGAGCCGTGAGATGCTCTTCACCATCTTGAACCCGACACAAGCATGCACCAATATACTTGTCAGATGCATCGCACTCCGGCGCAAAATCACCACCCAGGAGCGTACTTTGGAACATACAATACGGGAGCACAGTGAACATTTGAACAACTCAAACGCTGCTGTACCTCATCAGACAACTGAAAAGCAGGATAATTGTGGAAGAGCTGGCATAGAGGAGCTGCAACATCAGCAAATGTGTGGGGGAGGGGGTCCGAAAGTGTGCTGTAAGCCCAAGGAAACGAGCGGCCTGCAGGCCCACCACACACATCCGGCCCACAGCCAACATCTAGCGAACATCACAAAAGCCACGACCAGCCCATAGTGGCACTGCTGTAGCTGACAAGCGGCGCCGATAGGCAGCACCACTGCCGTTATCTATACATTTACTTCCATGACAATTTGCGTAAAGAATTAATGGAATATAAGCAGTCTGGTTGGAAGCTAACTATGAACCTTTTGAGTTCATTCGCGTATCTGGTTGCTAACTTAAAATGTTGCCGATTACATGCACCGGATATGAAACATTGCTTATAAAGTCAGGTGATGCAAAATGCCAACGAGTGAACGACTGGCTATCGGTGAGCTGGCAGAGGAAGTATTGTCACAACCCGCAGCAATGGTCAGCTCCCAGGACAACCATAAGGGGGCATTCTTTATCAATCTTGGGGATGAAATGTTGAACGTACGCTTGGACACGAGGTATTTCTGTCCTGGGATACTCGTTGACGTCTTAAAGGTGGCCGTGTCTCTGAAATGGTCGTGGGGCCTGCCTCTAGAAGGCTTCAGCCGAACGAAACAATTGGGAAACTGCGCTTGGGCTCCAACACATTCTTGCGATGTGAAAACCCGTCAACCTTCAGACTGAGCCATTCGAGTAGAGCGACACGAGATATGCCACAGACGCGACACAGCAATATTAGCAGCCAGGACCGACATCAAACAGCAGCATCAGCCGCCGTCGGCGCCGGACGGCTGCGGCAGGATCAGCAGCACAGCGGCAGCCAACAGCCGCCACCGCTACCGTCGGCGCCGGCAGGATCAGCAGCACAGCGGCAGCCAACAGCCGCCACCGCTACCGTCGGCGCCGGCAGGATCAGCCGCACAGCGGCAGCCAACAGCCGCCACCGCTATCGTCGGCGCCGGCAGACCGGGCGGTACTCAAAACACCGCCGCCGCCGGCCGAGCAGCGACCAACTGAGCGGTGGACGGCCGGGGGCGCCCCCCCCCCACACCTCATTCCCGCCTCCGCAGGCGACAGTCACACGACCGACCCAGAGTCAGCTTCCCCGGCAAGCTGGGTCGGTGTCGACGGCCGGGGGCGTCCCCCCCACACCTCATTCCCGCCTCCGCAGGCGACAAGGCGTTACAGACGACCCACCCAGAGTCAGCTTCCGACAGTCACACGACCGACCCAGAGTCAGCTTCCCCCGCAAGCTGGGTCGGTGTCGACGGCCGGGGGCGCCCCCCACCCCCACACCTCATTCCCGCCTCCGCAGGCGACAGTCACACGACCGACCCCGAGTCAGCTTCCCCGGCAAGCTGGGCCGGTGTTGACGGCCGGGGGCGCCCCCCCCCCACACCTCATTCCCGCCTCCGCAGGCGACAGTCACACGACCGACCCCGAGTCAGCTCCCCCGGCAAGCTGGGTCGGTGTCGACGCCTGCTACACATCTGCATCGGGGACTGGGCGATACATCTGTCAATAGCGGGGGAGGGGAGGCCGGTCCGTCTTGGGGGATGGGAGCGTCAGCCTCGAGGAAGAGGGCGAGATGTGGCCAACCTCAAACCCCGAGGATGGCGCATCAGATGCATCAGCATAGGAAAGGAGCGTGAGGTGTGTCGTTGCCAACAAGGGTTGGATTTATGCTTTGAGATCCTTGATGTGGAGAGGAAAGTTTTGGAGACTTCAAGTTCGGAAAGGATAATTTAATTTCTGTTTCTGACATCGAGAAGTTTTCACACCTTCCAGCGAGTCTTTGGCATTTTTATGAGATAGTAAACAGTTTGCAGCCGGTCAAACACCTTCATCCAATCCTATGGCAAAAAGTGGAGGATAATTTTCCGGAGAGGATAATGTTCTGGATGACAAACATCCAGGACACGGTTATGTTTCCAATCTTGGTGTCAACTGAGAAGATAGTGAGGCGGGGAGCACAGGGGATCAGCTGTGACGGCTCACCGAGAAAGGCAAGAGCTCCAACCATGCCAAGTGCATGGCACACGATGCACCACCAGTGTCTGGTCCCCAACACAGCGCCTGCGGCACGCCGTCCTGCTCTCCCGCCCGCTGAGTGGCACACGATGCACCACCAGTGTCTGGTCCCCAACACAGCGCCTGCGGCACGCCGCCCTGCTCTCCCGCCCGCTGAGTGGCACACGATGCACCACCAGTGTCTGGTCCCCAACACAGCGCCTGCGGCACGCCGCCCTGCTCTCCTGTCTGCTGAGTGGTGCATGCCACTATCACCCGATATGCTACCAAGGCCGCCACTGGCATGTCGGTCAACTGAAGTTTCGACCAGGTGATGGACCACCACGTGCCGCCACGTGCGGCTGAGGTTCACCAACAGCCACCACGTACCGTCACGTGCGGCTGAGGTTCACCGACAGCCACCACGTGCCGTCACGTGCGGCTGAGGTTCACCGACAGCCACCACGTGCCGCAGTGTTCCGCGTCGTGTGACCAGCAGGGCGGTATGCAGCCGATACGCATTCGAGGCGTATTCGACTACAGACGAAACTTATTTGGTTTGAAACGTAATGGTTGTTTGATTTGCGCGCCTCGCTCACCCACTACTGACGCGAGAGATCGGTGGTCAGCTCAACGTTCTGAGAGCGCTGTGACTTTGTGGTGGAATCTGTTATTGGATGACCGTGGCGCAGTGATTATTCATGCTCCAAATGGGCACACTCTGCCCCATCTTCAAGGGCTGCCACGGCGGTGCCCGTGCTCAGAGCGTTGCCCTATACTAATTGGCCAATATAAGGAGATGTTCCTGGTGGTGACGCCGCCAGAGGATTCGGTCAGGATTGTTCGTCTCACCATTGCTGGCGATGTTCGCGTCACGACCGCGTACCTTGATGTTCTTGGTGGACTCGAAGCCGTCCAGCTGGTTGAGCAGCTCGAGCATGGTACGCTGGACCTCCGAGTCGCCGCCCGAGCCCGACTCGATCCTCGTGGAACCAATCGAGTCGATCTCGTCCATGAAGATGATGGAAGGCGCGTGCTCCCTGACGGAGAGGCAGCGAGGTGAGCCGGCTCCAGGGTCATGGGACTCCGAAACTTACGTGAAAAACGACACTGATCGGGAACTTGCTTTGACCTGCGGACAGAGTTTTGACTTTCTGAATATATTTCCATGAAATATCACGGCATAGGTACAACCGCAGCATCAGTCACCTCTTTAAACTCTATTCATGGTATATGTGTAGTCACAATTTTGCCAGCAGACCCAGTGCTCATCTGTTAATAATACCTTTTGACCACACTTTTTCATAACACAGTACCAAGTAGTTAGTTATTTGGACTTTAGGGCGTATCCACCTCCACGGCCATGTAGCGCCCACGTCGCCAAATAGTACCGACGCCATCAGGGGCATTCGTGTTTTCACTTAATGCCTTCCACTCTACGAAAACCGAATTCCGGGACACTGGTCGACTCTCAAATCACAGGCTATCGAAACACAACATGCACCGCCGACAGCTCCAAAACAGCACAGAAAGACCGGCCGAGTGCCTCTGCAATTCCGGCCAGCTGCGTCCCTTGGAACCACCGGGCAGCGTTACAACTTTGGGAGTTTGATTCGAAAACATCTCGTTCCAATCAGTGCTACGGAAGCAGTACAGGGATCCTCCCCAACACACACACACACACGCAAACACATCACTCCACGAATTATATTATATGTGCATTGTATGTGAACGGTGCGATACGGGGATTTGTCGGTCAGTTATTGCTGGCTGTTGCTGATAAACCGCAGGGGAGTACTGGGGAAGCACGAGTCTCTAGTCATTTCGCAGTCGACAGGCTAACTAGGCGGTGCTGAGCATACCACAGGGCCCCTGACCGATGGGGACCGAGGGGACCAAGGAGACTGAGGGGACTGAGGGTATCAGGTGACCACTGGCCGACACGGCGCTGAGCATACCACAGGGCCCCTGACCGATGGGGACCGAGGGGACTGAGGGTATCAGGTGACCACTGGCCGACAAGGCCGCCAATGACCCGGCCGCCGCCGCCGCCGCCGCCGCCGCCGCCGCAGGTATCCTCCTCACCTGGCCATGACGAACAGCTCGCGCACCATGACTGAGGGGACTGAGGGGACTGAGGGTATCAGGTGACCACTGGCCGACAAGGCCGCCAGTGACCCGGCCGCCGCCGCCGCCGCCGCAGGTATCCTCCTCACCTGGCCATGACGAACAGCTCGCGCACCATGCGGGAGCCTTCTCCGATGAACTTCTGCACCAGCTCCGAGCCAGACACCCGGATGAAGGTACAGTCCGTGTGGTGGGCCACCGCCCGCGCCAGCAGCGTCTTCCCTGCGGATGACATGTCACACGTTGCTGGGACAAGATCACACGGGTCAGCAACCGGTCATACGTCCAGGCCACGCAGCATAGCACCGGCACGCGCATCAATGTCACACAACATGAAGCCGGTCACGTACAGATCGCACGGCACTGTAGCGATCACGCCGAGCGCTTCACCTCCAGGTGGAGGTCACATTGCTTGCACACACCACCAACTACGTCAGCAACGCCTCCCCAGAGCCTCATGGCGGCAGGACACCGCTCGATCCGATCCGTAACGTCTGCCGCACGACCCAAGTCACGGATACTTAATCCCAGCTATAAATTATTCGTGAAATAGGGTGGAATATACCACATTCTGAGCACTGAATAGACATCCTTTCCAAGGAGGTATCTGCATCGTGATTGTTGATGTGTGCTTATGAAGTCCCCATGGCTGGTTTCTAAGATTATTTCGTGTATAAGTATCATGATTATTCTCACCATTACGGATTGTCATACACAAGCATCTCGTAACACAATTCCATGCGCAATGTTATACACGATGTGGTCTGCTAAACAATGTCATTTGCTGATACCATGGCATTGGAATTGTTATCACTAATAGGTCTCCATATGAGGTGTCCCACAAATTAAACGAAAAACATGCACTGATAGGTGCACTATTGGCTCAAAATTGAGTTTCGAGGACTGAAACGATATTTCAATTGGCATGCTTCCATGACAATTTTCGACATCCTACTGTACTCGTTTCGACATCTCACCCCCAACAAAACACCCGTATTTTAACACTGTTTGATGCTGACCGGGCACATTAAGTCACGTTAAGGTCACCATGAGACCCCCGCAGCGCGGGCTCCCTGGTGACCACCTGCCGCGGGTCTGATTGGACGAAGTCTCATAAGCCGCTTATGGAGGAGTGCAGTGCGCACGGTACGTCGAATAAGCGGACGAGCAATATATCGGCAGACGCTTTCTGTATTACTGACACGCTTGATTACCGAGCAATAAAACGACTTGAGAATTGAGATTGAGAACTGATTGAGAATTGAGTTAGCTGTGCCGATACCATTCAGTCCGTCAACCGTGGGACTGAATCATCAGCAGACTAAAAGGAAAGGCGCATATTAAGAAATGGGTATGGTAATAAATCACTGCCGACAAAGGGAATCACTGGAAAGTAGGTTAGTGAGGATATGCACGCTCTGCATTGCATATTTGATTATTTCGACGGGAATAACACACTGGTCATGATTTACGATCACTTCCAGTCATATCAGCGTCCAAAACAGTCTACGGTAGCTTAACCCACACTGAACACGTTAATGAACACGAAAGAACGTTTAGTTTATGTGAATTGCGTTCTTCATTTCCACGACTGCATTCAGAAAAATACAATTAGTGATATTCAGAAAATGCCACACAAGTCTGCTGTCTAGGGAGCGGGCAGGGTGCGGGGAGGGGGGGTGCCCCTAGGGGCCAAATTTCGTTCAGCAAGTATGACACACTGAATCCAGCGTTGGCAAATGCATGCGACCGCGCCGTTTTAGCCGCTAGAAATGCATCCTGAAACTTACTCGCAACATTAACGGCTTCCCATCGTTTTCAGTTCAGAACTCATGCAACTTAACCATCAATAGGGCGTTGCAGAAAAAATAGACTTAACCAATGCCTTCCACCCGCCGCATTTTTAGCCGTTCCTGCGACCTTGATACATGCTCCACTGTTAATTGACTTGAGTTTTATTCTTTCATCCCATTTTCGTGTGTACCTAAGGTGCAAACCTGCACTGATTTCAGAAGATGATCTGAAGATGAGCCCACGTTTGTGTGCAACGCCATGAGTTACACCTGTGTCAGAAGATGATCTGAGGATGAGCCCACGTTTGTGTGCAACGCCATGAGTTACACCTGTGTCAGAAGATGATCTGAGGATGAGCCCACGTTTGTGTGCAACGCCATGAGTTACACCTGTGTCAGAAGATGATCTGAGGATGAGCCCACGTTTGTGTGCAACGCCATGAGTTACACCTGTGTCAGAAGATGATCTGAAGATGAGCCCACGTTTGTGTGCAACGCCATGAGTTACACCTGTGTCAGAAGATGATCTGAGGATGAGCCCACGTTTGTGTGCAACGCCATGAGTTACACCTGTGTCAGAAGATGATCTGAGGATGAGCCCACGTTTGTGTGCAACGCCATGAGTTACACCTGTGTCAGAAGATGATCTGAGGATGAGCCCACGTTTGTGTGCAACGCCATGAGTTACACCTGTGTCAGAAGATGATCTGAAGATGAGCCCACGTTTGTGTGCAACGCCATGAGTTACACCTGTGTCAGAAGATGATCTGAGGATGAGCCCACGTTTGATCTGATCTGATCATTTGATCATCTGATCATTTGATCTGAGGATGAGCCCACGTTTGTGTGCAACGCCATGATTTACACCTGTTTCAAGCATTGTACAACTACGTTTAATGATCCTTTTTCTTTGTTGTTAGAAGTCATGGACAAGCTAGCTTTGGCCTGCCTGCTGGCGCTACTATTTGAAATAAATAGCTCTCCCGCCAATCTGTTCGCTTACTTTCCCCGCCCACGTTCATTCACTGCATTAATAACCACCTCCAGACCACCGCGCCACCCACGCCAAACTGTGGGTATGAGGGTGGAGCGAGGGTCAGACGGCAGAGGAGCGGCCGAGTGTAGTGGTCGGCACAGGTCACCGACACGGCAGACTGGTCGGGGTGCAGCGCAGCCGCCCAACAGGCACCAGTCGGGGTCAGACGTCAGAGGGTCAGGCGGCAGAGGAGCGGCCGAGTGTAGTGGTCGGCACAGGTCACCGACACGGCAGACTGGTCGGGGTGCAGCGCAGCCGCCCAACAGGCACCAGTCGGGGTCAGACGTCAGAGGGTCAGGCGGCAGGGGAGCGGCCGAGTGTAGTGGTCGGCACAGGTCACCGACACGGCAGACTGGTCGGGGTGCAGCGCAGCCGCCCAGCAGGCACCAGTCGGGGTCAGACGTCAGAGGGTCAGGCGGCAGAGGAGCGGCCGAGTGTAGTGGTCGGCACAGGTCACCGACACGGCAGACTGGTCGGGGTGCAGCGCAGCCGCCCAGCAGGCACCAGTCGGGGTCAGACGTCAGAGGGTCAGGCGGCAGAGGCGGCCGAGTGTAGTGGTCGGCACAGGTCACCGACACGGCAGACTGGTCGGGGTGCAGCGCAGCCGCCCAACAGGCACCAGTCGGGGTCAGACGTCAGAGGGTCAGGCGGCAGGGGAGCGGCCGAGGTAGTGGTCGGCACAGGTCACCAACACGGCAGACTGGTCGGGGTGCAGCGCAGCCGCCCAACAGGCACCAGTCGGGGTCAGACGTCAGAGGGTCAGGCGGCAGGGGAGCGGCCGAGTGTAGTGGTCGGCACAGGTCACCGACACGGCAGACTGGTCGGGGTGCAGCGCAGCCGCCCAACAGGCACCAGTCGGGGTCAGACGTCAGAGGGTCAGGCGGCAGAGGAGCGGCCGAGTGTAGTGGTCGGCACAGGTCACCGACACGGCAGACTGGTCGGGGTGCAGCGCAGCCGCCCAACAGGCACCAGTCGGGGTCAGACGTCAGAGGGTCAGGCGGCAGGGGGCGGCCGAGTGTAGTGGTCGGCACAGGTCACCGACACGGCAGACTGGTCGGGGTGCAGCGCAGCCGCCCAACAGGCACCAGTCGGGGTCAGACGTCAGAGGGTCAGGCGGCAGGGGAGCGGCCGAGTGTAGTGGTCGGCACAGGTCACCGACACGGCAGACTGGTCGGGGTGCGCGCAGCCGCCCAAAGGCACCAGTCGGGGCAGACGTCAGAGGGTCAGGCGGCAGGGGGCGGCCGAGTGTAGTGGTCGGCACAGGTCACCGACACGGCAGACTGGTCGGGGGCGCGCAGCCGCCCAACAGGCACCAGTCGGGGTCAGACGTCAGAGGGTCAGGCGGCAGGGCGGCCGAGTGTAGTGGTCGGCACAGGTCACCGACACGGCAGACTGGTCGGGTAGCGCAGCCGCCCAGCAGGCACCAGTCGGGGTCAGACGTCAGAGGGTCAGGCGGCAGAGGGCGGCCGAGTGTAGTGGTCGGCACAGGTCACCGACACGGCAGACTGGTCGGGGTGCAGCGCAGCCGCCCAGCAGGCACCAGTCGGGGTCAGACGTCAGAGGGTCAGGCGGCAGAGGAGCGGCCGAGTGTAGTGGTCGGCACAGGTCACCGACACGGCAGACTGGTCGGGGTGCAGCGCAGCCGCCCAACAGGCACCAGTCGGGGTCAGACGTCAGAGGGTCAGGCGGCGGGGCGGCCGAGTGTAGTGGTCGGCACAGGTCACCGACACGGCAGACTGGTCGGGGTCAGCGCAGCCGCCCAACAGGCACCAGTCGGGGTCAGACGTCAGAGGGTCAGGCGGCAGGGGGCGGCCGAGTGTAGTGGTCGGCACAGGTCACCGACACGGCAGACTGGTCGGGGGCAGCGCAGCCGCCCAACAGGCACCAGTCGGGGTCAGACGTCAGAGGGTCAGGGGCAGAGGGCGGCCGAGTGTAGTGGTCGGCACAGGTCACCGACACGGCAGACTGGTCGGGGTGCGCGCAGCCGCCCAACAGGCACCAGTCGGGGTCAGACGTCAGAGGGTCAGGCGGCAGGGGAGCGGCCGAGTGTAGTGGTCGGCACAGGTCACCGACACGGCAGACTGGTCGGGGTGCAGCGCAGCCGCCCAACAGGCACCAGTCGGGGTCAGACGTCAGAGGGTCAGGCGGCAGGGGAGCGGCCGAGTGTAGTGGTCGGCACAGGTCACCGACACGGCGACTGGTCGGGGTGCAGCGCAGCCGCCCAACAGGCACCAGTCGGAGGTCAGACGTCAGAGGTCAGGCGGCAGGGCGGGGTAGTGGTCGGCACAGGTCACCGACACGGCAGACTGGTCGGGGTGCAGCGCAGCCGCCCAGCAGGCACCAGTCGGGCGCTCGTGCTCGCCACACCCCCAGTACCGCCGCTGGCGCCGACCTTTACCGCGCTGAACGCGTATCGACTAGCAAACACTGTTGTCGCAAACACGCCCGGAGAGTACGCTGCGGACTTGCGAAATAGCTGGAATACATTACTGGTCGGTGTGGGAATGAATGTTTCATTTGTGGAGGAACCGTATCTACTTATTGAAACACACACGCACGCACACGCACGCGCACGCGCACACACACGCACGCACGCACGCACGCACGCACGCACGCACGCACGCACGCACGCACGCACGCACGCACGCACACACACACACACACACACAGACAGACAGACTTTGTCGCTGACCAATCAGATGCGAGTGACGTCACCTGCCAGGTCTGGGGCAGTGTTTGAACCCGAATATGAGCTGCTAGACGCAGGAATCGATAGCAGCTCAAGCCTCGACAGCTTCTTAGTGCAACCCGCATGCCCTACCTTGCTTCACGACTTGTTGTACGAAAGGATAGGAAAGGGGTAATCAAAGTAGGTGACAAAACCACGGACAATTCGACTTAAATAAACGGGTTTTCTTATTGAAGAAGGAAGCAATTAAAGCTTTCCAGGACTGTCAGGAAGTCCGTCTACGAGACAAATGCACACACTTCATAGCGGCACAAGTGATAATCATCTGCTATAGGATGGGTGACGTGAGGTCTGTCTGTCAGTCTGCGTCCAGTGTCCAAAACAAAATATTGCACCTCTTCTACACATCTCATGTGGCGAACCAATAACGCGAAACACACGTGACCCAGGCAGTGACAATTGAGTTAATGGAGACCGTGTAGAAAATACGGCCAGGGGCTTGACAGATCATTTGTGGTGAATCGCCAGCTAGACCAGCTCTGAAAACGAACGTCATTTCAACTGGACCCAGGGAAGGCACCAGGTTGTTCTGGAAATATTTCTGTCACAAAATGCTTTACTTAGTAGAAACACTGCTTGAGTGGGGAGGGGCACGGCCACTATTCTGCTTGGCGAGGGAAGATGGGAAAAGGCAACATCATGACGGAATAAATTGTTTCCTTGTAACTCGGATATAACAATGATTGGGGGGGGGGGTCAGTCTTCTATTATCTTCTAACGATATTTCCATCAATAGGCTTAACCCAGATGGGCTGGGATCGATGGCGACTCCAGCGTCTTGGCACATAACGCTGTTTTCGGCAAACTGCACGCTTATCTTCCCCATTGTTCTCGCCGATGCAGCTTTTGTAGAACAAAGCTTGGTTCTCAAGCAACTTAGCTGGTGCCAAAGCAACCCCCCCACCCCAAATACCTGTCGACTGCACATGATGCGCAGATGCAACACAAAAAAAAAACATATTTTCTAGTGCATCACTAATGAGGTCCTTGCTCGACGAAATCGCCAAAACACTGTACTTTGCACTCCGGCCTATAAGCATACTGTAGCAGCATTTGGAGCTCGTGACAAACAACTCTTCAGCGAGTGGCTCCACCGACTGCAAAACAAGGCTGCGTTGTTCATCCGCAATCAAGCAGAACAACAATCAACGTTCCTCTAACAAATCCAGTTACTCTGATTGTTTCACTCACCATCCGCCCTATAGCATCGCAAACAACAAATTTCAGCGAATGCTTTTGGACGATTCCAGGACAAATCGTCAAGACATGTTCACCACACCCCTCCGATTTTGACTAAAATTGGTTCATGTGGTTATCGTTGGCCCATATTACGATTCTGAGATTTTGTTTCTGGTTCTCGAGAGTTACAGACCACCGGAATTTTGAAGTCACGGAGAAAGTGCATATAACAAATAATTTGTATCTGTTTAATGGCAGCAATTAGCGTACGAAGCTTATACACCAATTATAAGAGGAATACCTATCCAATGCAATACAAATAGTGGTGATTTGCTCAGATCACAATTAAATTACGATAACTCGTGACCTTTTATTGACATGTCACCTTTGCAAGTCATATGTTGTTTTTTTTCCTTCTTCACCGAACATCGTCCTATCATTTCTCAAACTGTTGGCGTCATTTTTTTGGTGAAGCTGATTCCATAATTGGTCACTGAGGTGTCAATGGCGCCAATGAGTCAGTGCATGTCAGGGCCTGACCTCACCACCGGACAGTGTCATTGTGCTGACCATGAACATGGCCGATATCGGTGTTGCTTCAAAGTTGTTCGTTCATGGCCCACGATCATGGTATTCTTAAATACGTCAGAGGTCTGAGATATCACACCTGGGTCAGTGACCTAACCACGAAATAGTGGATTTGTGCCTTGCAGAATATGACCGATATGGGTCATATTTTAAAGCACTTCTCATAGACCAAGATAGTCAACACATATAAGTGCATCAGAGGCCACATACCCGTAGGTCACACATGGGTCAGTGACCTGACTTAAAAATGAAGGTTGTATGTGCTTATTGAGCTTTTTTTTGGTATGGATGTCCTTGAAAACAGTTTGTTCAAAGAGCAAGACAGTGCCAAAACCCATCATGCGAGGTCGCAAAGGTTACAAAGGTATTCACGCTGACCTAACCTTGAAATTAATATTTGCGTCCAATAGCAAACTCCATTCGCCTCCTGACGAATTATGTAAGTGAAATCCTTCCATTTCTTAAGGAATTACTTGATGTCCCACAATGCATTTCAGCTGCAAGCATATGCAGCTAAAAGCCAACCATGAACATAGTGGGTGCATTTGTACATCGTGTGCGTGATCCTCCAAGGTTCCACACAGCACTATTCGAGGCAGGAGCATGCATGACAGTTACGGACACGGCGTACACAGCGGTCGACATCCGCAGATATAGCATTATCTCTACTATCATGCTCTTTCCATCTGACGGCACAAAGCGTTGAAGTCCCTTTATGCTCTTCAAGAGAAGCGATTCGCGTAACCGAGCTGGAGATTTATCGGCCGCGGCCGCACTACACATTTGGGACGCTGAGACAAAGAAAAACATAATCTCAGTACTGAGGCTCGACTAAGAGTTTTCAAGGAATGCTGGATTTATCCATCAAATGGCCGTTGGAGGCTGACACGGTATACCGCACGCTTAGCTGACCTACCAGTACCAGCGCATGCATTTTGTGAAATATTTCCCCAAAGTTATGGTTCTTTTTATATTTTCCAGCACAACTATAGGAGAAGTGGACTTTGTCCAGTTTTGAATGCATTTCCCCTATGTAGAGAATCAACACAGAATGGAACGCTGCCACTGCAGCCGTGTTTTGTGGCAGGAAATTAGACCGCGCAAAGGCTTTTGTATGGGCCGCTGGTGCACACCGCTAACGGATGGAGAATGCATCGATCATTATCCCAATGCAAATCTTGAGCCGCATCCTGGATGACGAATGAAAAAATCGAAAAAAGTAAAGACCACGACCACCCACTGCGAGAGCTAGACACGCAGATGCTTACAGCACAGAGCTTGCACCTGGGCGATACAATGGTGACGCGTCAGCTTCGATGCTGCATCACTAAGCGTAGAAACATGCTCGTCGGCCGGAAGTACAACCAAAATGAGCGTGCAACGATCAATATATCACAAACGGACGTCACGCGTGGCCCACCGTCGGTCAGCACACAATAGCGAGGCCTCAGAATCGCAAAGATCGAAAACCCGATGGCAGGGCTGTCATTATCCGCATTGCTTTGACGAAATGCCTGACGGGCAAAAGATATCGTCAAATTGAAGTTGTTCAGATTGGTACCTCATCGTACAAATGCATTTGAAATGAATTATAAATGTTCAAGGAATCTTTTAAGTTCACAAATTCACGAGATATCAGATAACGATCCCACCAAACAAGCCTTAACTTTCATATGTGCTCGAATTTGGCGAGGCCAAACCGAATGGACACGCATTTTCAGTTATCGTGTATCCAGTTTTATTTGTTTAATTTAATTGTTCGTGCTTTATGCTTCTATCACCTGATCAGTACCTTTTATACTATTTATTCATGCTAGTTAATTGTCGTACGTTCAGGAAATCGGCACAAAGCAACATTTCTGCCCTTCCCCAGCTCCCTCCCACGCCATCACAATGACATCTGGCCAGTCTATGTTTATGTATATGGTCCCGTGGTCACCAGACTGGACGACACAAACGACAAAATATATGGGGCGAAAAAGCAAATACACAAGTAGTAAGGAGGAGAGGACTCCTGGAGGAGAGGACTCCTGACTGAGAGGACTCCTGACTGAGAGGACTCCTGACTGAGAGGACTCCTAACTCCTCCAGGAGTCGATTACCTCTTCCAGTAGCTTTCTGGTGGCTGCGAGATCGGCTGAGCCTGCCAGCTATTGCCACATGCGAACGATTATCTTTGTGTTTCAGGCCATGTGGCCGCCAAACTACAGGAAGTACAAACGAATAACTACATGTAACGAATAGGCAAATGCTAAAATAGCCAGAATGGCTTCGGGAAAATATATCCACCACGTCTTACCTTGGATTTCAGAAGGTTGCAACGTCCGTCCCTCCCGCCCGTGTCTCATTAAGGCCGTATAAGAACTAATATCTTTATGTTTCAGGTGATGTGGCCGCCACACTATAAACAACACAAGCGAATAACTAAATGCAACGATTAGAGAAATACTCGAATAGCAAGAATATTGCTGCGCAAATATCGATTACCTCTAACTGTGGCTATTAGAAGGCTTTGCGAGATCGGCCCCGACCGCCCGATACTTATTAAGACCGTATAAGAACTAGTTAGTTAGTTATTAGGGTTTTGGGCGCATCAACTGCATTGGTTATACAGCGCCCATAACGAATCCGTATAAGAACTAACATCTTTCTGTTTCAGGCCATGTGGCCGCCCGAGTATTCATGACCTTATACAATAGCAATTCTCATGAGATAGGTGAATACCCCAAGTACGTAAATGTTGCTGCGCATATCCATATATTATCTTCGGAAGCATTTACAGGTGTTAAAATGTACCTTTTCTATCAATCATCAATCCTTGTATTCGTACCAAGAGATACTCAGTATCAAATGTCAAAAACGCTTTAAAAAAAGGGGTGGGACAGGAGGCTACTAAAACATTAAAAACACATGCATACAATACTCAAACATTCCCACGTACAGCTCTTTTCAGCGCCTCCTTCAGCTTAAACTTAAAAGCCAGTCGCATATTCTCGGCCCTAACTTCCTCGGGAGACTGTTCCAAAGAACTGCAGCACGGTACATGAAAGAGCGTTGCGCAAAAGAAGTTTTCAGGCGTGGGCGCTCTACTGAAAACGGTGTTGATCGCGTAGATCGAGAGCTGACGTCACTTCTCAATGTCACAAGATCACGCAGGGTTTCAGGTGCTCCCGAGTGATGCACTGCAAGATGAACCAGTGAGCAATCCCTAATGTCGACAAAGCGTTGTAAGCTAGGCCAGCCTAACCGCTCAATAACATGCGATATATGACCATAGCGAGAGGTCCTAGTTATGATCCTAGCCGCCCTCATTATGACTTTTTGGATTCGCACGCGCTCGGTGTCACATGCAGCAGACCAGATTGAGCAACAGTACATTACATGGGGAAAACCAGTGCAAGCACTAACTTCGACAGCGTTTCTTCAGTAAGAGAACGTACATGCTTGGCTAGAGGAAAGATGATGCGGTTACATTTCTTAGCAATATCGCCAATTTGTTCACTCCATGTTAACGATTCGTCCATGGTCACACCCAGGTTTTTGATAGATGAGACACGTGAAATATCCGATCCAAGAACAGAGAGGCTGATGGTAGGCAGCCGCGCGATCATCTGGCGAGAACCAAAAATCACAAATTGCGTTTTAGATGGGTTGAGCTTGAGAAGATTTACACGGTACCACGAGCACATAGTTTCCAGGCACGATTCGAGACGGCGTTTGGCATACATTATGTCCTCCAATTTCGATGACAACATCGCCTGTGTGTCGTCAGCGTAAGCAACGACTTTAAAGACATCACCTATGTGTGAGAGAAGATCATTTGTGTACAACAAAAACAGAATTGGACCACACAAACTTCCTTGTGGAACACCACAGGATACGTTGCATACAAGTCTTCCGGGCCGAACTACCTGTCTGCGATTTGAAAGGTAAGATCTAAACCAAGAGCTGTCGATGCCGTACCACTCTAATTTGGTCAAGAGTCGGCTATGAGACACGCAATCGAAGGCACTAGACAAATCTACTGATGCGAGCAGACAAACGCGGCGCCTTTCGATGCAATTTGTGACATAAGCTACTACATCAGCAAGGGCAGTTTCAGTAGAGTGAAGTGGTCGATAGGCATGTTGCGAGTTGTTAAGAAGACAATTTCGGTGGAGATACGCAGTGAGCTGGTTGACTACTATCTTCTCGCACAGTTTTGACACGTTACTCAAGATCGAGATGGGCCTATAACACTTGGGATCGTCAGGGCAGCCTTTCTTGAAGATTGGTACGATTTCAGCCAACTTCCACAGTTCCGGAAAAGTACATGACGATAAACTAAAGTTGATTATGTACAAAATATGTACACACACCGAAGGAAACGACATATTGAGCAATTTCAGGGACACATTGTCGTTACCACGAGCACTGGTAGGATTTAAATCACGCAGGGCATGAGAGAGTTCGGGAAGAGTGGCGGGCTTCAGCTTGAATGCTGAGCTAACAACGCGCGGAGGGCGAGGTTGATGCGCTGTATTTGGGCCTAAATCCCTAAAGAATGCAAAGCAGCAGCCACGCGCTTGCCAGTTGAAGAAAAATGCCGGTTTTGGTCGTCAGCGAACAACTCCTTCTCTTGGTTGGAACGTGATGGTTCAGTTGATGGTGGAGTTGTCTTCTTCTGAAAGAGATGACGTCTAACGTGCGGCCAGACATTGCCATTTTCTTCCAAAGTCCGATCGAAGAAACGGCTTTTGGCGACCACGAGCTCGCAATTGCGCAACGCAATAAGCAATTGCGCTCGTGATTCCCTATGGCCAAGCATGCACGGCGGCCGGCCGCCAGAGGCGCTGCGGTCGCATCGGCCGCTTCGAAGCAATACGCCTCCAAAAAGCAGTGCACAATTCGCAAAGATTGTCCAAAAGTAGCTTTTAGTAGCTAACAGCTTTCGTACTGCTCATTTCGTGCCTTCTGTATCTCCAACGGTTATAGCATCTCCTGCCAGGGCATAACCTACTAATGCCGTCGGACTCGTACAATCAAACCACTGCACTGTCCTGGTCAATTTCTGTTCAGGATGGTGTATGGCCGTGGCGGTTTCCACCAACATCTCCAAAAAACGTCATAAAATGGCAACGACAAAGGGACGACAACCCGTGGTGCACGCGTCAACAGACGCTAGCAACACGAGAAGACCAGATTGTGACCAAATCCCACCAGGCACTGTAAACCGTGATATCGTTAAAAACAAACAAATTATCCAAATGTAACCTACGTAACCTTGCATGACAAGTTGATGGCCCTGTTGTTTTCTCCGAAAAAAGTACTCCCAAACGCTCCCATTTCGAATATCTTAAAGGGTTTTACTCTAGGACTACATGTCCTATGTAGCCCTATGTATATTTACAATAGACATAGGACTACTATGTCGAGGTATCGAGGTCAGGTCACTAACCCACATGTTACCTCTGGCGTGCTCGACAATATCATCATCGTGATCTATGGCTGAGTAGCAGTTAAACGGCATCCATATCGGCTGTGCTCCTAGTCACGTAAAATACCATTATTTGGATCTCATGTCAAGCCCTGACATTTCTCCTATGTGATCCATTACGAATTCAGCTTTACAAGAAAAACAAAACGTCATCAGAGAGACAATTGATTGGGAACCCATCAGCTAAACAATGAAAAATATCAAAATAGGACTTTTGGAAAAGGCCGCAATGTCAATAAAACGTCGCGAACTCACGAGGTCAAGTGTTGACTTAGCAAGACCGCAGTTATCTTTATTGTATTGGGAATATTTTCCGCTTTCAAATGATATGTAAGTTTGCAACAGTAACATTTAATACGACCTTATCCTTGAAGTTAGAAAAATATTGCCAAAAATATTATAATTTGAAGCGATAAAGCCATCACTTCATCAGAATCACAAACATGCAAAATTCACCTCCTAATCAGTAAAACAGCACGTGCTTAATCTTGCCTGGCACCAGACATCCGGCAAAAGAAACTAAGGAAGCTCTGTGGCCCTATAAACATAACATGTGGCTTCAACACACAACACTGCCATTTACAAAATCACATGGTCACAAAATCACAACAAAACTGTTGATGGGAGTTGGACTGCTGAGAACCGTGAGATGTAAGCCCATCACAAGATGCGAACGCTGGGTGGCCCAGCTGTACTGTAGTCCGTTAGGGTCGGTTGTAATTGCTTGGATTGCTTGGACTTGCTTGCTTTGGACATGACCGGGGAGGGTGAGGGAGCCATTCATATGATTGATATCCTGATCACCCTCTCCAAAGGTAACGCCCAATGATGATATTCGACACCATTGTACATTAACACGCGCACTGGAGGGGGGGGGGGGGGGGGCCGGGCGAAATCCGCCCACCCCGGATCCGCCGACCGTTCTTCGTACATAAATCCAGATTTTACTGGCCGATATACGCCATTTTTTGCGTATCTGCTTAGAAATGTCCGGTGCGTCGTTTAACACACGCCTTGAAGGGCCTCTGAAAATTACGCGCACTGGAGGGGGCGGCGGATTCCGCCCCCCCCCCCCCCTAAGATCTCGGCTTCTATTAAAGCTAGAGAAACGAAATTCGCAGGGTGGATGGGTACGGTAGTGAACTCTATTGTGTGCAACTTTCATGAACTTAGGTCGATAGATTGAAGGTCAAATGAGGTCGCATTTGTAAAAAAAATATTGTTTTGCGTGGCTTGGCTTGTCATTGTTATGGATCGCTGTGATTGTGTTTAAATGCTCCAAAGTGGGCATCAATGATGCTTTGGACATTACTAATGATGCAATACAGATGTTAGACCCGACATTTGACCTCAGGTCACCTATATAGCAGCACTTTATCAGGTCAGTTACCTGTTCCAGTTACCAGAACCGGGCCGCCCGCCCGACTGCTCCGTCGGGCAGCTCGGCGCAATCGGCTTCGCGAAGAAAGGAGTGAATTACATAAATATAGTATGGAAACGCAATGACAAACAGTAGTGCATTTCGACAACATTCCAATTGAATTAGATAGTGTGAATAGTGGGCATTTTCGGTTCAACCAAAGTGCAACCAAAAGTGGTAGACCGTCGGAAGATGTAGATGGCTATTTAACCCTACCTTATGTTGATGGAACTCTTCTGCACAAAAGCAAAAGGTTTTCAAAAAGTCGAAATTAAATGTGAAGCTTACATGGCGGTCTAACAACACGTTGCAAAACAATTTAATAAGCTCCCCCTTCACTGATCCTCCCTGTCCCACCGGAAACCGGACTTGCTATACTTGCCTGGCCACAACTAAAGGCAGATGCACTGACAAAATGCTGTGTACGAAGTCGTTAATCCAAGTTATGTGGTGCCACTTATATAAGAGAGATCAGACAGCCTGTAAGACTACGATTCAATGAACATTTGCATGCATAGTTTTTACAATAGAACAGATGATACGCCAGTAGGCGACCATGCCTGATCATGTTACACTCATTATACCCACAATCCTTTTAGCGCACAAATCTTACAAAAGACTAAGGACCGTGTCGAGATAAAAATGAGTATCTGCATTTGGGATAGGAATCCAGCTGTCAACAGCGATGTAGGGTCGTGGTTTTGTTGTGATTTTGTGACCATGTAATCTTGTAAATGGCAGTGTCATGTATTCAAGCCTCTGTGACGGTCTCGCGGTGGCATGAATAAAACACAAGCCTCTGTATTGGTCTCGCGGTGGTCCGAGTCGAACACGCCGGGCCTCTGTGACGGTCTCGCGGTGGTCCGAGTAAAACACAAGCCTCTGTAACGGTCTCGCGGTGGTCCGAGTCGAACACGCCGCGCCTCTGTGACGGTCTCGCGGTGGTCCGAGTAAAACACAAGCCTCTGTGACGGTCTCGCAGTGGTCCGATTCGAACACGGCACTGCTATTCATCGCTACAAATACAACGAAGTAAAAAAAAAACGTCGCTGGACAATGTCAAAACTGGTAAACATCACCGCACATTAATCCAACCAGGTCCTCACACCCCGTATCGGGGGGCGGGGGGAGGGGCGCTATATACCCACCTATAATCTCCAAACTAAGCGTCGCACGAAAACTACAGAGGTGTCATCATCGGAAAGTGTTCGACGAGTAGGGCCAGCAACTATACCCAAATTTTTCTCCCCTCAAAAAGGGACGTCACTAGGGTAGTTTATGTGATTACAACTGACTTATAATTTTGGCTCTGTGGAATTCATTTTGGGGTTAATTTTAAAAACAAAACTTCTTTGGAATCAGGAAAGGAAGGCGAAATCGACCATGGTCCCAAAATTCTGGCCCACCCAAAATAAAAACTTCTTTTTTTTAATATACAAAATTTGTAAGTTATATTTTTATATTTTTATTTTTATAATGGAACCGCACAGATAAACGTTGTTTTAAGTAAACTTAGCCTCATTAAAAGTTTTTACATTAGCCAGAATCCATTTTAACTCTAATGGCAAATATGCAAAACAAATAAGTCATGAAAATGTAATTATTCAAAATTCCTCTAGTGCATTTTGTTACGTCTCTAAATATAACTAGACGCCGAAAGTTTCATTAAGATACATTTATCCGTGACAGCGTTACAATTGGTTGAACTTTTTGGAGGTGACCTCACGAGTCTCACCTGTCGCTACTCTTCGCCCGCGACCAATCGGCGTGAGAGATTGGCGACGCTATATGACTCAACGGTCGACGTGTCGTAAAACCAATAACCAACCATAACATCACTTGACCTCGACTAACCCGGTGACCGTGGATGACCTGAACTCAAAATCTTCACACAACACGTCAAATTGATGTGGGAAAGGTATGCCTAATTTCGCAGGCTGCCGCGTGCCGTTATTTTTAACCATCGGTGGAAAACTTGAGGGGGGACCCACAAGACCCCAATATATTTCCAATGCGGCAAGCAAAGCTCTATATGGACCATACTGACCCACTTGGGTCAGTGCTATTTTTGTCTCTACTTCTGATCAGGTGAAATTCATATAGGTGATTACCAGTTTTTATTTGAATTGCACATTTATGCACTACAACCGCCCATTGGCATAGAGGCGAAGGCTACAATGAATGCACAAGGAACTTGTGCTTTTCTTCCTTGGGATGGCAGCAGGCATATTGGATGACTTGCCATGTCACTCGACATCATAGCAGGTATTGTATCATCACTTGTGACTTGTGACATCATAGCAGATCACTTGTATGTGGTGACCTATGTGCATCTCTCCTGCCCTATTTGCCTTCCTATAATTTTCCATTGAAATCGAGGGTATGCTATTTATTCGGTAATACGCATCCATGAATCGGTCCTACGCCATAAAAAGATCGTGCACAGTTCGACAAATAACACGGGCATCTTGTAAATTACGGGTTCAGATTCCCGCCACTGGATGGCTCTGTCCACCGTACCTGTGCCGGGCGGGCCGTACAGCAACACGCCCTTGGGCTGCGCGATGCCAAGCGCCTCGAACAGCTCGGGGTGCTTGACGGGCAGTTCGATGACCTCCTTGATCTCCTTGATCTGCTTGTCGAGGCCGCCAACCATCTCATACGTGCTGTCCGGCACTTTCTCCACCATCATCAGCGACACCAAGGGATCCACCTGGGCAGCGGGAGACCAGTCAGGTCAGTTCACTGCCCACCAATTGCCACCAAACACTTCGCAGCATTGTGTGGAAACCGCATGGCACCGAGCTTCCAACGAGCATGCAAGCAACCACTCGTCACCGAACATTTCCCGTCTGCAAATGTTCAGTGAAGAAAACTAGAAGAATTCGGTGAAGATGCAAGCTGTCTGGTAGCTCCAGACAGATCGCATCTTCAGAGCCTAGCTGCTGAAATCAGCCCTGCTTCATCTGCCAGCATTGCGCAAGGTCTCGCCGTCCGTCGGCGTGCAAAGTTTCGCCGGCCTGCATCTTACCACCGAGTAAAAAAAAACAGCCAGGGCCAGAAACAGGGAAGTCAGCTCATGTATATATTTCAAATCCCACTTATTCCTGTCGTGTTAACTATGTCACCAGTCGGACAGTCACGGCCTGCATACGTCACTGCTGTCGATGGGTGGGGTGGAGGACAAAATATGTCTTACCTTCCTTTCTTAGTTTTTTTTTGGAGGGGGGGATGTGGTCAAAATGATCCCCTATATTCACTAGTAATGAAACAGGGTATAGGTACCGAGCTGTAATCTGTAGAGTAAAACTCTAGAGAAGTGATATAAAAAGATGGAAGTGGCGCCGAAGACGCCTGAAATTCGTCATTTGAATTTTCGTGCTTGAGCGATCTGGGACGGGCACATATCTCCACTGGAGCCATGCCTCTTACAGATGTATAACTGAAGGAGAGAAGATGTGGAGTAAACGCAGTGCCGCAGCCAGGGAACCTTGGGCAGCCCAGAACCCCTAGAAATACAAGAAAAATGTTTTTTTTCGGTAAGCGATCCAATCACAAAATACACAATTTTCATCGAATATTGATCAACTTTTGCCATCAGGGCCCAGAAATGACCTAGAAAAAGGGAGTCCTCGGAGTCCAGGGTGGGGGGGGGGGACAATTTTCCCCAATTAATTCTGCCCCAGGCAACGAATCGAACGCTGCTGTGGGCCCCATAACTTGCGGTGCCACCACCTGACAGTCTCGTGACTGGTTCGATCCCTTTTCTTGGACCAGTCGAACCATAGGTCCTGTACTTGTACCGAACCGCCGTGCACGCCGAGCGCTGGATATTAAATCTGGGTCTGTTCCTTGTCCACAGAGACTACGGAAAATGAGGTGGTGACTCATGTACCTCCACCCCGCCCATGAACCCACCACTAATGCTAGTTAGTTAGTTATTTTGGCTTTAGGGCGCTTCGACCAGAGTTGATCATTCGCGCCGATCACTGATGCTAGACAAACGCGTTAAATGGTTAAGAGTTCTGAAAGCTGAAGAGGATACGCACCACTTGCTCCCCTTCAACCCTGTCGTAAGACCTCTCTCCTGAACGTGATACGTGCAAATGTCGTACAAGCCAGCAGAAGGTACCGAACACCGAGCGGTGGTGGCGGGAAACTTGCGTGGCGGGTGCCCGCCGCCCAGCCGCGCAGAGCAGCCCAATTGTGACGTCAATTGGCCTCGAGCGCGTGTCTGGGCTACTGAACCGTCCGGCATGAATTGTTTGGGAACTCGAGGCCGTAGTTATTTTGAGAGCGGATCTGTGATCAGTGTCGACAGCTCCATCGGATGAGCGTGAAAATAAAACGGTCAGTACCCCATTGTTAGGAACAGTGGAACCACCTATTGTGGGGTCGTCCTTGCGGTGGGTTGAGCACTGACAGGTGGCGACACCCAGTGAGATGATGTGAAGCATGTGAGCATAGTGATACATTATTCGCGAAACAGGGTGGAATATTGAACTGAATCTACTTATTGAACACTGAATCTACATCCTTCCAAAAGGAGTATCGACATTTTAGTTAGTCATTTGGGCTTTAGGGCGCGTCAACCATGTTGATCATATAGCGCCCAGAGTATCGACATCGTGCTTCATGGTGCGTGATTGTGAAGCCTTTATTCCTAGTTTCTAACTGTATCCCGCTTACAAGTATCATGCTCATGCTCACCATAAAGGACCCGGGATCGTGATTACGAACATACCTCAGCACAACCCCAGATGAAGAGATTACCAATGATGTGCTATGGTATACAATAGCACTTTATAGCATAGATATTTGTATTGTTATCGTTGATATCGGTGTCCCCAAATTAGGTACCTCTCAAAACACGCAAAGCGGGAACAGTGACATGTACACCATTGTCTCAAAACTGTGTTTGCAGGACCTAACACATTTTTAAATAGCATCATGTCCATGGCGATTTCGACATCTTGCTTTACTCGTTTTGACATCTCACACCTAACGATAAATCATTATTCTAACACTGTGAGAGCAAGAGGCAGCGCAGTGACAGACGCAGACGGAACGAGAGGCGAAGCCGGCCTGTCGAGGTGGTCTACGAAACAATGGTGAAATATAATGATGAAGGAAGCTGCCGTGAACCGTGAGGTGCATTGAAAGCGGCAAAGCGAGCATAACTGTACTACACTGATGCACTGGAATTATGTCATAAGGTAGTGAGTTCAATGCCACAAAGCTGTGCTTGTCACTGACTCTAAACCCAATAAAACTATCCCAACAAAAGCTAGACGCATGCAAATTCGGATAGAACCCACCCAACCACCCTCACTCGCGACTGCCCAACACCAACCTTGTTTGGGAGGATTTTGTGCAGCGTATAGCTGTCGTTGCGTAGCGCCACCCGACAATTTGGAGTGACGTCATTGATGTCGATGTTCTTGTCGATGTCGACGACGAATTTGCCCTCGGGGTGTACCTTCACGAGCACCTTCTTCTTGTCCATCGGCTTCACCACCTCGCCGACGTAGCTGCCTTGTTCCTGTAGCAGCTGCAGCTCCTCCCGTAACAGGCGCACTGTAACAGAATTGCGACTTCAGAGGAGGAAGTCTTGCTGCAGTTGCAGGTTACCAAGAGCCTGGCTGCAACATAGGTGCTTATGCGGCAACACAAGGTTACCCGGAGCATGGCTGCAACATCTGTTGCTACACGGCAACACAATGCTACCAAGAGCATAGCTGCAACATCGGTACGGCAACGCAGTCGGTCGTGAAGCGGCAGGCATCAGACTGCCAGCTCGTCGTTAAATGCCTATGCGTTCTGTTGGACAAACTCCCTACGTAGAACTACAAAGCATCTGCGATAGTTTGGAATTGAAATCACACCTTCATAGGCTCGGAAAATGGGCCGTCCCAAGAAAGAAAACAGATCTCCGTTTGGATCAGCGAAATTTTGTCCCTACCTCTGACCAGTTCGAAACCATGTAGGCAATAATCACACCATTTCTTATTTGACATGCACTCTATGCACTACAACTAAACGTGAGCAGAGGTGTAGGTTGCAATGAATGCGCAATGTCCTTGCGCTGTTCTTCCTTGGGACGGCAGAAATGTTTTCCATTGCATTTCGCCAATCTGCATTTTGCCCATCCTGGTACATGTCCTGCAGATTTGGCACATGAGGCACGATTCCCAGCCTGGTAGTTCATGCGATCTTCTCCACGAGATGCAACATGCAGGGGAATCATAGGCTCGTGCCCTCGGCCCGTCACACAGCCGACCATCCCTCTCGTCCCACCAGACAGTACAACCACTCGGCTCCACCACCACGGGAGCAAAAGCTGGCTTACAATATTGCATAGCTACATAACTCACCATCGAAGAGGTATGGATGTGCCATTCATCCCAGTATTTTAGTGCCTTTTTAGAATCTGCTCAAACATGCTTTTTGGAAAGAATCTGAAAAGTTGTGTCCAAGGGTGCTCGAAGGTCGACATAGATGCGTGATTTACGTAAATTTGATTGTGACATCTGCATCAGCACCAGTGATAAATTATTCGCGAAATAGGGTGGAATATACCACTTACTGAACACTGAATCGATATCCTTCCCAAAGAAGTATCGCCATCGCGCTTCTTGGTGCGTGTTTGTGAAGTCTGCATGTCTCGTTTCTAACTGTATCCCATTCACAAGTATCATAATTTGCTCACAATAACGGATCTGGGATCGTGATGAAGAACATCCCGTAGCGCAATTTCAAGTGAAGAGATTACCAATGATGCGCTATGTTATACAATGCCAGTTTATAGCATAGGTGTTTGCCTTGTTATCGTTGATATCGGTATCTCCAGATAAGGTGCCTTTTAAAACACGCAACACGGGAACAGTAATATGTACGAAATTATCTCAAAAGTAAGTTTGCAGGATTCACACGATTATAAATAACATTACTTCCATGCCGACTTCGACATCATGCCGTAATCGTTTCGACATCTCACACCTAAAGAGAAATCATTATTTTGACGCTGATCAGCACCCGTACCTCACTCCACAGTCATTGATCGGATAATCGGAATAGCCGTGTACTGAGGAGCGTTTCACTTGTAAACACACATACAGGTTTTCTCGTCGTCATACGTGTGGTGTGCGGTGCGAAAGCCCGGGATGTCATTGGCCAAATAGAATGTTTTTGCTGATCACGAAACAGTGACATTTGCTGGAGACGTTGAACATAATTGGGGAAATGTAAAACAATGGAGTCGTAATATGTATTACACTAGGTATGCACACACACAATTCGATACCAGGTAATGCACGAACCACACCAGTTGGCACACCACAAACTTCCAATATGGTATATTTGAATAAAACCCAATGAACACATGAAATATACGGCGAAAATAAATCATGCATGGATAATCAAGAGGCAAGCACCATATTGTGTTAATTTCTTATGATGCACGCAGCAGGACGTTCAGACATCAGAAAGATCCACACAGTGCTCTCACGCTCGAGGCGTGTGCATCGTAAACTGCATTGGAAACTTAATTCCATAGCGGTGGAACAACTGCAGCGGAGGCGCATTCATCTCGCTGTTTGGCCGAAACTAGCTGTACGATTACCAAAATACAGCCTTACTGTGGGATCATGCTTGTTTTTGAGTTCCGTATTATTCCATTCCATATTATCATGCTCTGATTTCGGTTTCCCGAAATCAGATGTACTTATTGTTGAAATACGTGTACTCACGCATAAATAAACCGCGAACAGTAGGCTGCTGGAACTACATCGGGCTTTCTATGCTAACCACGATTAACAAAGGACGAGCTACACAAGAACTGAGCTAATAAAGACATTTCCATTTCCAACAAGATTAACAACAACTGGGCGTAGCAACACACGTCGCTGATCAGGCTGTGACAGCCGGCCGGTAGCCGAACAACTGGGCGTAGCAACACACGCCGCTGATCAGGCTGTGACAGCCGGCCGGTAGCCGAACAACTGGGCGTAGCAACACACGCCGCTGATCAGGCTGTGACAGCCGGCCGGTAGCCGAACAACTGGGCGTAGCAACACACGCCGCTGATCAGGCTGTGACAGCCGGCCGGTAGCCGCCTGCACGCGCCAATCCCCACCACTTTTATCTGCCGCTTAACTTGAGCTGAGAACGTTTTCACAACGGAAACTTGCGCCGACAGTTTTCCGGCCGGGGATGTTACCTCTTCAAACTTACGCAATCAGCACAACGACCCATCGCCTCGAGGGTCACACGTAGCGAGTGGCTGTCAGTGGCCAAATGTCTACATCAAAACTAGCAGCCGGCACCCTGTGTTCCACACAGCGCCAGCATTTCATAATCGATCGCAATGATCCAGCGCTGGACACGGGGGATAACATTGCACCACCAAACTGGTAATCATGGCCATACCACGGAGTGACCCAGGTATCGTTAGTTCGTTATTGTAGTTCAGGGGCACATAAGCAACCCAGAATCAAAATATGTTGCAACTCAGACGTGACACCGGAGAGCGGACTAGGAGCAATGCATATTAAACGCTTAGACAGCCTAGAATGTTTGTAGCATATCTAAGTAGAATCAAAGTGTATATAACGGATGAGCTACCAATTATCTTGGACAAGCGTCAGACATCTGCATCTTTCCCATATTAGCACATATGGACACAAAACCATTCACAAACATACACCTATTTCCAAGTTAGATAGAGTAAATGGGCGAGATATTACCATAAAATTGGCTTTAATTTATATTGAGCATATGCTTGGCAATATCCTGCCCATACCAATTTATTTCTGCGGATTCAGTCGGTTCGAACAGACCGTCTGGAAATACGGATCATGTCCTTTTAGCCCATGTAATAGCGTTCTCCCGGATGCGTTGTGCGCATTTAGTTCCAGCGCACTGACGTCCCAAACTCTTACTGAAAAGAAAGATGGAGTAAACAAGAAGTGAAGAATTGTGGATAGAAATGGGATGTACAAGTGGAAGAGAATCCCTTACTGGGTGTCACCTTCCACCCAATTCGAGTCATGCTGTGACACTAAATAAACGTTCATGTTTGCAAACGTACAACAGACCTGCTGCGCGACTTTCATGACAATCCACAACTAAAAGTTCAAGCAAGGGAGTACCAACAATTCGTGATGCAGTTGCTCACCTTTGGCGTTGAGTTCATTGCGCTGTGCTTGCAATCTGCGCAGATCCTGGCTTTTCTCGGCCACCACCAACTGCAGCTCCTCAATTTTGGCGATGTAGTATGGCTTCAGACCGTCACCTTTCCCACCATCCACCTCCATCTGTCGGTACAGAGCCAACAGAACGTCTCTGATCTGTACAATCTATACATGTCGGTTGTAAAATTCCACACAAAAAACTTGACCCTTCATGTGCTGGCCCGCAAGTGACTACATAAGCGAAATATATAATATATAAGCGAATATATCTTAGCTCGATCTATCGGGGCCGGTAGAACATTCAGGGCACACCTCACCACTTCATATTGCTGGGAACACATTCATCAAAATATGCTGCACCTCAACCTATCGCATACACAGCCATCAGCATCTACCACTCTGCCTGCCAGATGGAATCATACGGGATATCAGAGCATCAGAATCAGAATATGCTTACTACTGTATGTGCTGAGTGCACAACTACCAGCACATCTCATACTCCGACCACCTGTTGAAACAACAGCCACCAGAACACCCTTTAACCTTCCCCTCTCCCCAGCCACCATGTACATGCAGATTTTATGAAGGAAGATAGTTTAGAGAAGATCGCAAGAATGTATCGCGCAAGATGAAGATTGTGCGGAATAAAGGATCTCATGTCAAATCATCCTGTCGGCAATCCTACGAACGTCGTATGGATGATGGAATGCATAGACATGAGAAAGCACTTGCCAAAATATTACAAGAAAAATATCGTCTAGGGAAAAATACTGTTAAAAAATGTAAGTTAACGTCACAGAAAAATTCGGTCCACCAAGTATCATTCTAACAGAAAACTGAACGAGACAACAGTTCTATTTTAGAATCACCACACCAAAAAAAACCCTCAACACCTCGAATTTCACCAGCTGTCCAAACACTTGTAGCTCCAAAACTAAAAAAATGCGATAGCAGCCACCCTCTGGACAATGCAGTACCTCAGTGTAAAAGGGCTAAATGGTACCGGTAGCTAGTTGAGAACCCCGAAGCTTAAGATATCAAATATCTTGGAATTCCGAATTCCTCGAACACCCAAATTTGCAACGTCCCGAATGATTCGAGATCACCGAATCGACCGATAATGCGGATAAAAAGGTAGTCGATCTTAGAACGTGTCAGCCCAGTCTGGCCGAGCTTGGCAATATCGTGCATGTGTAGGCAAGTCTCAGTTTGCCTGGCAATGAGCGACTACATGTCCAACAGCTGGCGCTGGTTGAATACCACCTGCAGTGTTGGGCGTCGCCGCTGGGTATGACAGCAGGGAAGGGGTGGGGCGTCCCCCTCCCTACACTCTGTGACACTTGCTCAACACCCATGGCGCTGTATGGAAAGACCCGAACTAGAAAACCATCATGGGGAGGGGTACTAAAGTGCGTGGCAGCTCAAGGGAACCTCACTGAAAACTTCATTTCATCTGATGTGTGTATATGCATAATTATTAAGAGTGGAAATCTGCATGGGATAAGCATCCCCTGGCCAAAGAAAAGGAATGGAATCGTCCAGGCATACCTTGCTTGGCGTTCAACCTAATGCTGGCTTGCAGGCTTTATGTTGCATCTTCCATTTGCATTTGGAGCAATTTGAAGGAAATGTATATAAAACAGATTGTAAGCATGACCTACACTAGACATTGAGTAATAGGGCAGGCTCTTTAGGCTAGGCTTCAGATGTAAATTTCCTGCAAATGCCAATATTAATAAAGCGCCCAAAAATCACAGTATTCAGCATGAGTTGAAGAGTACATGCTTTGAATGATGATAAACTCACCCTTTCTGGCCTCGGGGGCATTACACTATCTTAATAGCAAACCAAAGCAGGCAAAATGTGATGTTTGCTTTGAAATGAGGTTAAATTGAATCACTTCTCATTCAGCTAGATTCTGAAGAATTCAGCAAGAATTCATCCATTCATTCAGCAGGAAATGGTGATGATCTTGATGTAGTGTGTTCCACTTCCTTGTATTCTGATATCTGAAAAGGTTGGAGCAGCTGAAAAGAGGAAAACAAGACCCTGCCAGGCTAAATTAGATAAAGAACATACTGCACTTCCCTATGCAAGACATTCAGGATACCAAAAAGAAGTGAGCAGATTGCACTGGATGAACACATATACCATTCAGTCTGTGACATATCCCAATCACAATCACACCCATCTAACTAGTGAATGATGATAGCCATGTGTTGATGTATACCAGTTAATGATGATAGCCAGGTGTTGATGTATACCAGTGGATGATGATAGCCATGTATTGATGTATACCAGTGGATGATGATAGCCATGTGTTGATGTATACCAGTGGATGATGATAGCTATGTGTTGATGTATACCAGTGGATGATGATAGCCATGTGTTGATGTATACCAGTGGATGATGATAGCCATGTATTGATGTATACCAGTGGATGATGATAGCCATGTGTTGATGTATACCAGTGGATGATGATAGCCATGTGTTGATGTATACCAGTGGATGATGATAGCCATGTGTTGATGTATACCAGTGGATGATGATAGCCATGTGTTGATGTATACCAGTTGATGATGATAGCCATGTGTTGATGTATACCAGTTGATGATGATAGCCATGTGTTGATGTATACCAGGTAATGATGGCTGGCTAATGCTTGGCTAGAGGTTAGAGGCTAATGCTTGGCTAGAGGTTAGCATTAGCCTTTGACTGGCTAATGCTACAAATGGTTCACATACCTTAATGAGATGGTCAAAGTAGCTGAACCTAAACTAACCTAACCCAACCTGCTTACCTCTAGGTTTATCATAGCTATAATTTATATAATGCACCATGAGGTTAGGTAAGGTTAAGCTACTTCGACCATCTCATTAAGGTATGTGAACCATTGTAGCATTAGCCAGTCGAAGCCTTGGTGCCATACCTATGACGTCATCACACCGTACCGATGTGACATCATAGTTCAAATTGAAAAGTAAGCATCAGCACCAAAAATGAGTGGTTTCATCTTCTTAGTCACATTCATAAACATCATATTCTGAAAAACAATTCCCAAAAATCCCAAAACACCTTTTATCAAAGATTTACTCAAATATTAGTATGTCAGGCAACTTATAGGATATTGTACAATAATCTAGTGATCAAGCAAAGTATGAACTAACAGCCATGTCCATCAATTACTGTCAACTGTGTGATCAGGTTAAAAATATCCACAATGGGATTCAAACCCCCACCATTGGCATATATGGTCGGCACCTTGACCAACTGTGCCAACTATACACAAAGTGACTGCAGCATTGCATGATGTAAAGGATGCCAACTTGGAAATATCTCAGAAATACAGATCTCAGAATGACAGCACTCCAGTTCTAACATTTCCCTGATATCGGACAAAACATGGGTTTAATTGAACGCTGGTCGTAACGATCGCACGATGGGTCCGTACTACCGACCGTAATGACAGCACGCACGGTCTGTACCAGCGACGTAGCGAGCGTACGTATGAACGGTCTCTACCTACAGTTCGGCAGCGGAACGTGCATACTTTCTGTACATATGGGCGGTGCCGGCTGGGGTGGAGTGGAGGCCGATTGTGACCTCATTTGACCCTGAAGACATTGACCTGGGGTCATGAAATGTATACTGCAGCGAGTTTACTACAGCTGTAATTCCTCCAAATTGTGTGCTTCTAGTTTCAGATCTTAGGTGGCCGAACCCCCCGGTGAACGTTATGTGAGAGGCATGTTGACCGAGGATCTTTTGCACTTTCTATGGTAGCGTTGCTTGCACTCGAAATGTAACGGAATGTGGTGCGTACGGAACCAGGCTGTTGAAATAAACAACTTGAATTGGATATGGATGCAATGTTTCATGGGGTCACAAACCCTTGCTGTGAGGTAGGTGTATGACTACTTTGGTTCGAAGATACCAAAAGTTGAATGCCTGCAAAAGGTGAGAGGTCTTACTGCGGGGCACGTGAAGCTGTCATGGAACCATCTTGGTGGCTCCAGTTCATCAGAATCCCTTTCAATTGTCTCTAGGACAGGGACGGATACAAGGGTCACTGGGGGCATGTGTCCCCAGTGTCCCCTCAGGTTTTCAGCCAGAATTGTGCATTGAAAGAAGTCTGACCTTCAGTGTGCCCGAATGCCCCCTCAAATTTTTCAGCCAGAAGCACCCTTCCAGAGACAAAGTTCTAAATTCCAAATGGTCAAATTGGACATTCATTGCATGAGCAGGCTTTAATTGAGTATTTCCCTCTTTACTTTCATGGACAAATATTATTACATCAAGCAACTCATATGATAGTGTAAAGTAATCTAAAGTGCAACATTAACCAACGGCCCTGACTGCTAACGACTTTGTGATCGGGTTAAAAACATGGCGGCCCAGAAATTCGAGCCCACCACCATTTGCACGGAAAGCAGACGCCCTAGCCAACTGCACCAACCGTCAACATTGTGCATAACGAATACACGATGTAGAGCATGCTGACTGAAATGTTTATTTCCTCGACGATCTCCGATTAAGTGTCACATATTCTTTGGTTTTGTTTTTTTTTTTATAACACGTTGACCGTTGAGTCATATAGCGTCACACAACCCTCACGCCGATTGGAAGACCCTACACCCAAAATTTTTTTTTGAACCTCCCCCCCCAACCCCCCTCCTCCCCCCATCTTCTTTAACACCCCAATTGAATGGGATTGCCAACTGATCAACTTTCTTGAGGGTGCAGCATCAGTGCATGGAGCTGTCTGGACCATGCCATCTCTATGAGCATGCAGAGGCCAGAGACCATACACATTGTTGCTACACCTGGTAGGTACTGCTGTATGTCTCCTCATTACACACTGTGTGTTTATATGCATAAACATATTGCATGGTCATAAAGTCATAAAGTGTTAAGGCTTAATAAGAGCCACAGGGGCCCATCTGGGTTAAGCATATCTAGAAAAGGTACTAGAAATGTACATACTCTCACCCCCAATCAATCCCTTATCCCAAGTTCCTAGGGAGCTATATATCCCAGCCTATCTAGCACCATTCACTTGCTATTGCATAACACCCTCAACAATTACAAGCTCCTCCCATCATACCCATTGTGCTACCATAGACAATCTCATCAGTATCACATCCCGAAGGAAGGTGCTGAATCCACTGCTAGGTACACCCTATATAAAGTTATAAAGCATTTAGACTTAATAAGAGACTCAATTGCTATTGCATAATACACTCAACAATTACAAACTCCTCCCATCATACCCATTGTGCTACCATAGACAATCTCATCAGTATCACATCCCGAAGGAAGGTGCTGAATCCACTGCTAGGTACACCCTATATAAAGTCATAAAGCATTTAGACTTAATAAGAGACTCACTTGCTATTGCATAATACACTCAACAATTACAAACTCCTCCCATCATACCCATTGTGCTACCATAGACAATCTCATCAGTATCACATCCCGAAGGAAGGTGCTGAATCCACTGCGGTAATCTTTACCTTTCGGCCGACACATACTGCCAAGGTTAGTGATTTGTAAAGGTGTACAGTGGGGAACAGTGATGTCACATGAGTCATGGAAGTGACGTCACAATGTCACAAGTGCCGACAAATTTTCTTCGGAGGATTCTGGTTTCCCGGTTAGGTTAGGTTAGGTTAGATTATATTATGGTATGATACATTTTGTACATTATGCTACATTATCTTAGTCTAGGTTAAGTGGTAATCTTTACCGACACCCGACTCCTGTGACGTCACTTCCCTGAATCCTGTGACGTCACTGTTCCCCACTGTAAAGTGGCAGCATGTGTCGGCCAAAAGGTAAAGATTACCTCCACTGCTAGGTACACCCTTTCAGGTTAGGTCAAGTCAGGTTGGACACAATCACGAACACCACCTCCTCGATACACATGACACGGCCACAGCCATTCCAGACTATGTCAGGTTGGACACAACCACAGACATCACCTCTTTGATACACATGTGTCATGGTGAGTCAGATGATCTGACATTCGTGTAAAGCCATGTGACACACTAGTTGTAACACAGCAAGATTCAAACCTGATGAGGCAATGTTTTGATATCCTACTTGTGACACCATCTCAGATGGGTCAGGATACATGATGCTCAATATGTGAGGCAGCCACAGACTATTACAGCTGTTTTAGAGCCACACTTGGTTCAGGATATGCAGCACACTGCTGCTTGTCAGAACCAGTCCAAGTCAGATCTTTCTGCATGTCATCCCAGTAGTTTCTGCATCCAAGTAGTTTCTGGAGAAACCACTGGGTGGTGGCAGGTGCCGATCACCAGCCTGGCCGGTGGCAGGACTGTTTCAGCCACCAGTGGGACACTAGCACACAAAGCCGGACACATGCAGCACGTCCAGCACAGGCCAATGTGTCAGCCATATCAGACAAGTGAATACACCTGGTGCCATCCCATGATGCACATAAATCGGCCATAATAGCATATGGGTGGGCATGGTCTGAAAAACAAACTCCACTTCACTGTCAGTGTTCATTGAAGCTAATGACTGTGAACCTGTCTCAATCCGGACAAGACAATAAGGGTGAGCTACCACATAACCGACAAGATAGCACATTTGAATGCTGCCACTTCTGAGGTCAGAGGGTCCTATGCATGGTGTGATGCAATGGTCAAAATGAAGGTAGGTAGGTAGATACCTACCTACCAACCTACCCATTGCACCAGTAGTCGGTTTTACAGCGGCAATTTGCTCTCCCGTCTAGTCGCTTTTCATCCTTCCAAGTCATTCCTTGCTTCACCTAAACATTCCAGACATGAACTAAAAAAGTACACCGAAGAACATTTATTATTAACAAGAATTGATTTCACTCAATTTTCTCAGCTTTTTCATTGACAAAACTTGTTTCTTGGTGGTGAGAATAAAACGATTTTAGACTCATTGTTTTAGTATAATTTTCCTTAAACCATTTTATATTCCGAAACCTATATCCCAGTACGAGGCAGGCAACAAATCAGTCGGTGCACGAGCGTCCTACTCGTGGGGTGTTTTGTTAATATTTATTAGTTGTGCTGCGTGAGCATGTTGGCAGTATCAGGTATGGATTTATAACTTGGTTGACATCGATTAAGTGTACTTTTGTTATCATTTTCTGTACCGTTGCTCAGGAAATTGGCTTATAACCGCATCCTTCGCTAATTTAACCACAGCGCCAATTTGTCATCTGGCAGTCATCCGTCGGCTGCCAGATACCGTAGAGCTGAGTGCAGTCTCAACATAAATTAGAAAGCGTATTGCAATTTGCTGATATTCGTAAGTTTAATTCTACTTATTTCAGCAGCGTCAATAGCAAAACATATTTTGTTATTAAAACTGATGCGAGAATTATATTTGGTGGTCGCTTTTAATTTATGCAGATCACTATGCCGGGTCTTCTCCCTCTATCTTGTTCCTGAGACCACGGGACCTGAGAGCAAAGTTCCGCTGTTGGTTGGTTATTGGTTTTACGACACGTCGACTGTTCAGTCATGTGGCGTCGCCAATCTCTCACGCCAATTGGTCGCGGGCGAAGAGTAGCGACAGGTGAGACTCGAACCCACAATCTTTCGATTGTGAGACGAGCATCTTACCCCTAGACCACTCGTCCCCCCCAAAGTTCCGCTGTAAAACCGACTAGTGTGACCACACAATTTTAAATAAGTCCACCATTGGTGCACTTCAGCTTAATCACATGAACTTCCATGCTCTGCACATGAGCAAACCAACAGACACACACATGCATATATATATATGAATATATATATTTATATATATATATACATAGAATGCTACTTATACTGTCAGAAGCCTTGAATTCGAGGACAATGTCAAGAAGCACCAAACACTTTCCGTGAGTTAGGTTCGCTGACGAGCAGTACAATGGCATGTACAATTGAAGACAGAGACAAAACTCTGTCTTCACTTTATGCTCGATCTTCCCGAAAAACCATTAAACGCTCTATATCAGAAAATGCGATCAAGTTGCCGAGGTACCTACCAACCTGAACCTCACGCTAACCCCCTTTCCGCCGACCCCGTGAGATCAGTGCGATGTTTCGTCACAATCCACAATCGTCTCTGAGGATGATATTCAATATTTCGGTGGAACAAACCAGCGAACTGTTGAAATATTTTAGAAATAAATTAAATCAAAAATTATTTTCAACAATTAAAGATAACTATTTCTTCAATCTGAGGCATAATAGTGCCAAAGCAAAACTAAAATAATTTAATCTTCCTAATTCCACGACTTCCAAAAATTAGTTGAAGCAATAGACAATTCCAAAGTCCATGCGTCAGATTACTCCTCGTTTTTACAGGATACCGAACAGGGCTCACACCAGATGAATTATATCGTACTGAGATAAGTGTTGCACGTAGTGGGCCGGTGCAGGCTCGGGTCGATTTAGACTGCATAGTGATATTTAATACACAAGCTTTTGCTACTGCAAGTAGGTACTTCTTATGTCGGCAAGGCCATACCAATATTAGTCCACCGTCCTGAACAGTTCAGATCAAGTTCTACGAAGAGGTATCGGTCGCGTCACCCAATATTATAAACATGCAGCTGTTCCATGTCAAATGACTGATTTGACTTGGCTATGAGGATATGTCTATTTTTATTGTTGGGTTTCTGGACATTGTAATTTGCCATGGCCTAATGTATGCTCAGCATGGTAAGCTTGAGCTGAGAAAGGATAGCAGGAATCCAGGTGGCATGCTTGCTGGATCTGCTTCGAACATGGCTGTTGAACAGTATGTAGTCCCCTCTCCCCAGAATATTGTGCTCTCATTTTCCTCATTTGGAGGTTCAATGGTGCTGTTTGACAATGAACTGGTCCATGATAAGTTGCTCAATATTTACTTGAAAATGCAAGCTAAGACTGGTCAGCTAATCACTATTACTAGGCAGGTACTACACAACTATTTGTATTGCATTAGGTAGACAGGTCTTCCTCTTAAGCATAAGTTTTGCAAAGACCATGCATAAGTTTGGCATGCTAAATGCCACCATTAAGAATATATAAATGATTTTCTATATGCACTTTCGGTATTCTTCAAGTATTACCCCTCACACTTCCTTTATCTCAACAATGTATCCAAGCCATCTTCAGCTGACTGCCAGTCAGCTGTTGGTGACATCACTCAAATGTACCGACACCCCGCAGCTGGATGCACTGAATGATCCAAGGGTGTCACCAGGAATATTTATAAGGGTCAGGTGAGGTTAGGTTAGGTTTTCACCATCGTAAAATAGCATCTGCACACCCTCCCCTCTGTATGTTCAAGTGATGTCACCAACAGCTGACTGGCAGTCAGCTCTCACCTGGTTCTCTCACCTGGTTGGCTCCCCATATACTCAAGCATCACTCACCCAGAGATGAGTACCGTGCCCGATGAGGGGAGCCCGTATCTGCAGGTACGCCAGTCCCCTAGATTAAGGAAAATATTGTTATCAGATAGTCAGGGCAAGACACAGGAACTGGAAAGTGTACCTTAAGCAGAATTTGTATGCTTAGAGTAGCCACTACATTCTGCTAATATTTTGCTGTCAGTCAAGATTTCTGAAAAAGAAAATATAGAGATTAAATACAGAGATTGAATACAGAGATTGAATATAAAGATTTAATACAGAGATTGAATGTAGATATATAGAGATCTCTATATTCTGAATATAGAGAAGTTAAGCTACTCGTCATGTTTGATTAGTATATTATCATGGTTAATCTATTCAATATATTCATGCAACAATGTGCAGAGATTTGAGTGCAATGCAGCTTTAAATGCACCCAGGTCCATTAAGGTTACAACATCATCAGGCAATGAGTTCCAAGTGGCACAACATCTGAGGCTAAAAAATATCTTCCTACAATCCACTGATGTACGCCTGTGAGCCAATTTCAGTGAGTGTCCACGTGTGTTCACCAATGGTGCCAGCACAAACATGTCAGGGATCTTGATGGCAGAATGACCATGAAAAATATTCCTCTACCTTTCACCGAGTACAGACCTAGTTTCCGTAATCTGGCACCATAATCCAGACCTTCCATCCCCTCTATGTTTCATGTCCACCTTCTCTGTACTGATTCTAGTCGCCTCAAATCACCTATGTAACCTGTATTCCACACACACGATGCAAACTCCAAAAGAGGCCTGACATGAGTAATGTATAGGGTTTTCATAAATTCAGGAGAACGACATAAAGTAGTTAGAACTTAGTAGGTTGCTGGCCAGACTTCCAGCTTTCTGTACTATACCAGCAATGTGTTGATGGAAATGCAAGATTTTATCTACTGTGATACCTAGGTCAGTATGCATCTCAACAAAGCTTACCTGAAATCCATCTAGGTAATAATGTGCATAAGGGCCAAGATTTTTTCCAGTCATATGACCCACGGTGTGCTTTGAGAACTGCACATTTTTTGGAGTTCATTGCTAGTCCCCATGACTTGGCAGTACTAACCAGTGTATCAATGTCCTTTTGACCCTGTGAAATGCCAGCCAGCAGGTCTGTGACAGATTTGTACTTCAGTTTCATGTATATTTTAGGTCATCTGCAAAAACCTTGAACTGGGAGTGTATACCATGAGGCACATAATTCACATAAATCAAGAATAACACAGGACCTAGTACAGAGCCCTGAGGTACTCCACTTAGAACATTCTTTGGTTTGCTGGAGGAGCCAGAGACAAGCACTATCATTTCCCTCCCACAGATAAAATTTTTGATCCAGGTGAGGATTATCTCTGAAATTCCCAGAGCTCTCAGTTTTGTTAGTAGCAGCACATGATTAACAACATCAAATGCCTTTGAAAAATCAAAGAAAATTACATCCACCATATAGCCCTCATCTAGCCATGTAGAGACAGTCTCATATGTTAGCAGTAGTTGATCCTCTACAGAACGTCCCTGACGGAAGCAAAATTGTCCTTTGTCCAGCAAATGATGGACCTCCAAATATTCTGTAAGCTTTTCAACAATTACACGTTCCAGAATTTTACATGGTACGGAAGTAAGACTCACCGGGCGATAATTTAGTGGATCATGCCTTGAACCCTTTTTAAAAATGGGAATAACTTGTGAAGTTTTCCAACTATCAGGAAGACTTCCAGTAGAAAGAGATGAGTTAAAAATTATGAAAAATGGTTTCACAAGCTCCTCACAGCAAGATACAATTAACTGAGGGTGGACCCCATCAGAGTCCATGCTGGAGGATCCATCAATCTGACTCAAAATTCTGAGCACCTCAGCTTCAGTAATTTCAACACTCTGCAGCACTGTTTCAGTAGATTGGTGCGGGGCTGGGTTTTCTAGCCTACCCTTACAGTATGCCGAGGAAAATGCCCCTGCAAATATATCAGCCATTTCCTGGCAGTCACTTGTTAGCCGATCAGTTGGTTTCCCTCTCAATGGCCCCAGGGATGTTCTGCCGATTTTTTGGTGTCGAATGTAAGAATGAAATTCCTTGGAAGATGGTTTGCGAATTAATGACAATTCATACTTGACCTGGGAATGAATACTAAAATTCCTATACTGTCTGTTTAAATCTTGGAATGATCTCAGTGAAACATCTGCCTGTGACCAGCTGATGGTGACTTTGATGCATTGTTGATATAAAGAAAGTGTGAGGGGTAATACTTGAAGATTACCTGCACTTTCTCTGTGATCTCAGCATTTTGATGACCCCTGACCCTTGAGACCTACAAAATGAAAGTCAGAATCATATCTGAGCCATCAATAACCACCTGTACCAATTTAAATAAAAATTGGAGTGGAAGTAGTGAACATGTCTTGGTGGTTTGTCTTGAAATCATGTAATTTTTTTGGTAAAGAAAGTGACTCATTACTCCATAATGGGTCAATGAGGTGAAATGTCAAGGCCTGACTAGACCTCCAGACAGTGTTGTACATGAACATGATGAATGATAATGACATTGAACAACATGAAGGATAACAGTATGGCCAGGAAAACAGCCCTTTCATGAGGTATTTCACCTATCTAGCAGATTGGTGGATGCAAGCTGTTTTATCAATGCATTTGCATCCCTGCATTTGTTGCAGCATTTCTTGTCCATTATGCACTGATTTTATGGTGCTAGTGGTCTCTTCGAATCTTGTAGTGATGTTATTATAGAGTAAATAAGCATGATGAGGTATTCAGCCTCCCAGGTTTGTCAACCCTGACATGTTGATAAATTGGTTGGTTTTGTGTATCTATGTGGTATGTAATGGTTACCGGTGACTATTTTCATGGTTCTGTGGCCTCCTGTCAGTGGTGTTGTTACAAATTGATTTGCATAGCTGTCATACAATATTTAACTTTCTGAGTATATCAGTACCAGATTGATTTAGCAACTTATTGGATAATGTACATGTGCAGTTAGGGTTCTCAATGGTAACCATATACCATGGTAGCAGTGCTGGGATGTTTCTTCCTTATTCAATATATATATAGGAAGAAATCAGCCTTGTCACACCTGTTGTATTCTGGATCCATTGGTCAGCTTTGGTTATTACATCAAAGTCTCCAATAATATCTCTGATGGAGTATTTCACTTGTTGGGTCTATCAGTGGTCACAAGTTGATTTCTTTCCCACTTTGGTTGGTTTGATGCATTCAGGGGGGGGACTGTAATTTCTGCCAATGACCATTGTTGTGGTTCCATAGTGCCTTCTTCTGGGAGTGATGTCATGTAGCACAATGCATGCACACATGAATGCAAATCTGTTTGTTAGTTTTTAGGTGGAATATTGTATAGTTAGTGGTAAAGTCCTGGCCAGGTATTGGTCAAATGCCAGTTTGTGGCATCCTCTTTGATTATTGGTTATCATCTGGTACATAATTTGGTTATTGGTCACCAACTGATACATTTCTTAGTCATTGGTCACCTTGTGGCCAATAGTTTGGTTCTTTGGTGACCAAGTGGTTCATCCTTTGGTTGTGTGTGGGCCAGTTTGAAATTTAATGAACTGGTAACATTTGCATGACATGCTATGTGTCATTGCATTGCCCATTACATTTCCTTGTGCATTTACCAGAATATCTGTAGCCATATGTTGTGGGCAAATTCTATTGGGAATGAGTTCATGAGAAACAATTGGTATAATGTGTGTTGTGGCTTGGTGCCACCTCAGTCTATTTTTAAGAAAAAGGAGGAGACAAGATAATGCATAAAACCCCATTCATCCACCTAGGTCTGGGGATCTGTATTGGGTGTTTAGCATGGACATGGATGCATATTGAGCATGTCATGGATGCTTATTGAGAGATTAATTAAAATTATTACATGTTATTAGCACAGAGAAAGTGATGCAGGGGAAGGTGCAGTTCATTTGCAATCTTGATAGGTGCTGTAATGTAATGTATTTCAGTAATGTAATAAGTTGTGTTCTTGACAACAAATAATGATGTGCATGGCATTTCTTCAGTTTCCCATGAATGTTGTCCCTAAGAAAAGGATTGAGAGCACAGGAAAGTTTGTTATGCACATGGTTTAGTGTCATATATGCATACATCTGACAATGGGTGTAAGCTTGCTTGATTCAGCAGATTGCAAAGTGTGGTGGTAGTCCATGTGCCATGTAGTGGTAATGCCTGTTGGCATGTCCTGTACATGCTGACAGCTGCCATGTGTGGCAACAGCTGCTGTGTGTGCTGACAGCTGTCATGTGTGCTGCCAGCTGCTATATATGATGACAGCTGCCATGTGTGCTGACAGTTGTCAGTGTACCAACAGCTGTTGTGTGCTGACATATGTAATGTGTGCTGACAGCTGCCATGTGTGTTGACAGCTGCAGTGTGTACTGACAGCAACTGTGTGTGTTGACAGCTGCTGTGTGTGCTGACAGCTGCATGTGTGCCAACAGCTGCCATATGTGCTGACAGCTGCCATGTGTGTTGACAGCTGCCATGTATACTGGCAGCTGCAGTGTGTGCTGTCAGCTGCCATGTGTAATGTCAGCTATGGTATGTGCTGACAGCTGCCATGTGTGCTGACAGCTGCCATGTGTGTTGACAGCTGCAGTGTGTGCTGTCAGCTGCCATGTGCAATGATAACTATTGTGTGTGCTGACAGCTGTCATGTGTACTGACAGCTGCCATGTGTGACGACAGCTGCCATGTGTGACAACAGCTGCCGTGTGTGCTGACAGCTACCATATGTGCTGACAGCTGCCATGTGTGCTGGCAGCTGCCATGTGTGACAACAGCTGCCATGTGTGACGACAGCTGCCATGTGTGACGACAGCTGCCATGTGTGCTGGCAGCTGCCATGTGTGACAGCAGCTGTCATGTGTGACGACAGCTGCCGTGTGTGCTGACAGCTGCCCCGCCACCGGTGATGGCCGACCCGACGGCTCCATCCCACTCGCTGGAGCAGTTCGTGCTGCAGGCGCGGTCGACGCATGGCGCCGACGCCGCCCAGCTTGTGTGCCAGGCGCTGGACGCACCCGGACTTTACGTGTTCGCAGAGCTGCTCGACGTGCCCACCATCAGCGAGGTCAGTGCAGCCTCCCCTCACACACACACACATACCCCGGCCAGTGTTGGAAATCGCTCGCCATTCTGGATGAGGTCCGGTGAGAACGAGTTGACACGTGAACCCTTCCTGTGCATCGTGGTTTGGCCAACCGAATGGCCTTGACCAGTCGCCACACGGCTTCCTGGACACAAGCGTCAGGCGGCCGGTCGAGTGGTAACGTGCAAGAAAGGATTATCGGGCTACTTCTGTTCTCCGGAGAGCAGATCCAGTAATGGGAAGTATTTATGGGCGCATTCTGACCGAGGTGGTGCGTGCTCCGAAGCGCCGATCCACCACCATCAGCACTGAGTATTTGTGACCCTGGCCGTGACTGTCCGTGCGGGGTGAGGTCTGGCTCCGATCACAGAAATTGATTGGGGTGCGTATCTCAGAAATTGGTCGGGAATGTGTATCATATAAATTAAACAGGGTGTGGATTCCGGAACATAATCGCTGGTCATGCTCGTCCCTGATCATTGAAAACTGGATCAGCAGTACAGGTTCCAGAACTGAGTCATTGATACAGGTTCCAGAATTAGATCAGCAATGTGGATCACTGAAGTAAATGACGATCTGGATCGTATGGATTGCTGATGGTCACAATTATCTGAAGCAGGTTATGCATGTGAATATTGCGACTGTGTAGACTCAGTAGCCTACTTCTTGTGTTTGCAGAAGTATGAATCCAGTTTGTGGGTGTTGTGGCTAAATATTGCCAAATGTTGTTCTGTGTGGAAGATTTTGATAAGTTCTCTGCTCATTCGTTGCCCGAATTATTAATGAAAGTGGAAGGCTGAAAGTAAGAGAAAGGCACCGAAATATATATTCATTTAATAGGCACGTATTTTAAATTACAGGACTGGTATGTGTGCTTTCCTCCGACACCGGTTTCTACGCTTCCATGTTTTTAAAGTTTTGCTTGCTTGTGCATTTTTTGTGTGGGGAATATTTCCAGCGAGTGACGTAGCGTTGTGTATGTTGTTTTCCTGCCAATGTCTCACAGAAGATGAAATGTATCATTAAAAGTGGCTAAAGAATGCCTCGTATCATATCACAGTCACTTTACCTCAATGCCCGGATATAATTACACATTGGTTGAAATTCCACAAGAAGGTTTTATTGTTGAAAGCAATTCGAAATCTTAAAAAATCAACTTTCAAGGTCTTGCGCGTGATCCGCCCGAAAAGACGTGCCATTGGTTATGTCATGAATTGATTTGGCAACCGTTCTTTATTACCAGCGATGCTGACGGTCGAGTGTTCCTTCACCTAGCAGACAAAGGTCAACTTGGGTGACCCGGCGTCCATGAACGGTAAAGGAGACAACCTTCGCCCCGGGGAGGGACGGTGGACAATGCAGGTGTTGTGGGGGCCGGCTTGGCCAGGATTAGGTATTCTGACAGGGAGTCGGAAAACGATTGCAGATGTAATGAACTTATGTCCAATTTCAAGGATCAGTGGTAGGGTTGGAATCGACCTCCATGCAGAACATTCGACTTGGGTTGAATTATTTTGATGACGATTTCAGATCCCGGTTTAGAACATCGTTGCTGCTGGGAAGTTGCAATGGGGCCATAGCCTTCACCTTAATGTCGATGGCGATCACGGGTTTGTCATGTTCGAGGCTCGATCGCCACAAAAATAACTATGCGGGAATGACAGCCATGTTCGAATCCACATTCAAACATCTGGTATTAGCCCTACCTGGATGACCGTCCACATTGGTTTGCGTCAGTCGTTCATAAACTTGCCCCCCCCCCCCCGAGTCGTGAAAAATATCAAACTTTCCTTCCACACAAAACAGCATCAGCGCGCATGACATCCTGCAATTTCTTTCTTGAATTCCTTGAAAGCCTCAGTAGCGAGCATATAATGTGCATGATGGTTAACCTTGGTCTACATCCTTACCTACTCCATACTTATTTAATACGGTTTCTCCGAGACGGAGTATGAACGTACGGATTACTTAGTCATTTATGCCATCAGGACGATAGAATCATGCACTTCATTCGTTGTGTGTTCGCTGTGAAGCTCCGTGAGTTATTTGTATTTATATGAACGTAGATGGAAGCTAGTGACGGGCTAATGTTTGATTTAGTTGAAGTGGAAGGAGGCTGGTGGGGCTGAAAACAGTGGTTTTCTGAATTTTTCGACACCATAAATTCATACCTGCTGTTTAAAATACAGGAAGCCAGAGTTCGGTATCAGTTTCTCCTTAGCGATGTCATCCCGATGTTTTTCTTCTGTTGAAATGTTAGATCTTCAGAATCTTGGAATCCGACGTCGTTGATGAGACACAAATAGTGGAACATTCGACACGGATGGCGCGTGCAGTGTCCAGTTAGGCGCGTGTGGATGCACCGACCGTGGCCATCGCCAGTGGCCTGTTGTACACAGGCGGCCGTCACCAGTGGCCTGTTGTACACAGGCGGCCGTCACCAGTGGCCTGTTGTACACAGGCGGCCGTCACCAGTGGCCTGTTGTACACAGGCGGCCGTCACCAGTGGCCTGTTGTACACAGGTGGCCGTCACCAGTGGCCTGTTGTACACAGGTGGCCGTCACCAGTGGCCTGTTGTACACAGGCGGCCGTCACCAGTGGCCTGTTGTACACAGGCGGCCATCACCAGTGGCCTGTTGTACACAGGCGGCCATCACCAGTGGCCTGTTGTACACAGGTGGCCGTCACCAGTGGCCTGTTGTACACAGGCGGCCGTCACCAGTGGCCTGTTGTACACAGGCGGCCGTCACCAGTGGCCTGTTGTACACAGGCGGCCGTCACCAGTGGCCTGTTGTACACAGGCGGCCATCACCAGTGGCCTGTTGTACACAGGCGGCCATCACCAGTGGCCTGTTGTACACAGGTGGCCGTCACCAGTGGCCTGTTGTACACAGGCGGCCATCACCAGTGGCCTGTTGTACACAGGCGGCCATCACCAGTGGCCTGTTGTACAAGGTGGCCGTCGCCAGTGGCCTGTAGTACACAGGCGGCCGTCGCCAGTGGCCTGTTGTACACAGGCGGCCATCACCAGTGGCCTGTTGTACACAGGTGGCCGTCGCCGGTAGCCTGTTGTACACAGGTGGCCGTCGCCAGTGGCCTGTTGTACACAGGCGGCCGTCACCAGTGGCCTGTTGTACACAGGCGGCCGTCACCAGTGGCCTGTTGTACACAGGCGGCCATCACCAGTGGCCTGTTGTACACAGGTGGCCGTCGCCGGTAGCCTGTTGTACACAGGTGGCCGTCGCCAGTGGCCTGTTGTACACAGGCGGCCGTCACCAGTGGCCTGTTGTACACAGGCGGCCATCACCAGTGGCCTGTTGTACACAGGTGGCCGTCACCAGTGGCCTGTTGTACACAGGTGGCCATCGCCAGTGGCCTGTTGTACACAGGTGGCCGTCACCAGTGGCCTGTTGTACACAGGCGGCCGTCACCAGTGGCCTGTTGTACACAGGCGGCCGTCACCAGTGGCCTGTTGTACACAGGTGGCCGTCACCAGTGGCCTGTTGTACACAGGTGGCCGTCACCAGTGGCCTGTTGTACACAGGTGGCCGTCACCAGTGGCCTGTTGTACACAGGCGGCCGTCACCAGTGGCCTGTTGTACACAGGCGGCCGTCACCAGTGGCCTGTTGTACACAGGCGGCCGTCACCAGTGGCCTGTTGTACACAGGTGGCCGTCACCAGTGGCCTGTTGTACACAGGCGGCCGTCACCAGTGGCCTGTTGTACACAGGTGGCCGTCACCAGTGGCCTGTTGTACACAGGTGGCCGTCGCCAGTGGCCTGTTGTACACAGGTGGCCGTCATCAGTGGCCTGTTGTACACAGGTGGCCGTCACCAGTGGCCTGTTGTACACAGGCGGCCATCACCAGTGGCCTGTTGTACACAGGTGGCCGTCACCAGTGGCTGTTGTACACAGGCGGCCGTCACCAGTGGCCTGTTGTACACAGGTGGCCATCACCAGTGGCCTGTTGTACACAGGCGGCCGTCACCAGTGGCCTGTGACAGGCGCCATCACCAGTCCTGTCCAGGTGCGTCATCTACATTATTTTTCCTAGCCTGTTGTGAGTGGCGTCGCATGGCCTTTGTAACAGCTCGCCAGTGGCCTGTTGTACACAGGTGGCCGTCACCGTGGCCTGAGTACGCAGGTGGCCGTCGCCGGTAGCCTGTTGTACACAGGTGGCCGTCGCCAGTGGCCTGTTGTACACAGGTGGCCGTCGCCAGTGCTGTTGTCAAGGTGGCCGTCGCCAGTGCCTGTTGTCACAGGTGGCTACTCTTTCGGGCGCCTCACCAGTGCCTGTTGTGCACAGGTGGCCGTCACCAGTGGCCTGTTGTACCAGGTGGCCGTCACCAGTGGCCTGTTGTACACAGGTGGCCGTCACCAGTGGCCTGTTGTACACAGGTGGCCGTCGCCAGTGGCCTGTTGTACACAGGTGGCCGTCACCATGGCCTGTTGTAACGGGCGGCCGTCACCAGTGGCCTGTTGTACACAGGCGGCCGTCACCAGTGGCCTGTTGTACACAGGCGGCCATCACCAGTGGCCTGTTGACACAGGTGGCCGTCACCAGTGGCCTGTTGTACACAGGTGGCCGTCACCAGTGGCCTGTTGTACACAGGCGGCCGTCACCAGTGGCCTGTTGTACACAGGCGGCCGTCACCAGTGGCCTGTTGTACACAGGCGGCCGTCACCAGTGGCCTGTTGTACACAGGCGGCCGTCACCAGTGGCCTGTTTACACGTGCCTCACAGTCTTTAACTGGTACATTTCACAGTGGCTCATCATCTCTTATAATTTATTTTAAATTATAGTTTTAACTATTAAGATCTTTTTTCTTTTTAGTTTTTTTTTTTACAAGGCGGCCGTCCCAGTTTTTAGTGCCTATGGCCTTAGTACAGTGCCGTCGCCGGTAGCTTTGTACAGGTGGCCGTCGCCAGTGGCTTTGTAACATGGCCTCATTTTTTTTTTATTTTTTGTTTAATTATTTACTTGTTGTACCAGGTGGCTGTGCTTTTCGTTGTTTTACAGTGCTACAGTGCTGTTGTCGGCGCCGTCCGTGGCCTGTTGTACACAGGCGGCCGTCACCAGTGACCTGTTGTGCACAGGCGGCCATCACCAGTGGCCTGTTGTACACAGGCGGCCGTCACCAGTGGCCTGTTGTGCACAGGTGGCCGTCGCCAGTGGCCTGTTGTACACAGGCGGCCGTCGTCGACTCGTGCTGACAGCTTGGTCTGGCCGCAGCTGAAGAACCAGCCGGAGTTCGCGGCCACCTACCAGCTGCTGCAGCTGTTCGCGTGCGGCGTCTACCTGGACTACGTGCGTGGCCGGCCCGAGCTGCCCGAGCTGAGTGCCATGCAGCTGCTCAAGCTGCGTCACCTCACCATTGTCACAATGTCTACAAAAACCAAGGTATGTCACCTCACCATAGTCACAATGTCCACAAACACCAAGGTGTCTCACCTCACCATAGTCACAATGTGCACCTTTCGCGAATGATCAATTCTGGTCGAAGTGCCCTAAAGCCCAAATAACTAATGTGAACCTTTGAGAAATAAGTGCGATTATATGGCATGCATTGCCGTACAGTTACTGCAAGTAGGTAAGCATTGGCAATCTAGACGCGCCATGATTATTTGATGTATTTGTGATTTGCTTCAGTTAGATCTTACATCTATTCCGTTAGTTAAGTTGTATCGTGCTCTCCATTGATCTTGCATTGCGCAGTCTAGCATTAACCTAAAAGACATTGGATAACCCATACCACACAAGAAATTACAGTTAACGCCAATCTGAAAGGAGTCCAGAGCCCTGTTCTTCCTGGAAGATGGGTCTTGTTTTCTCGTGGAACCCATTGCTTCCGGTCCAATTCGGAAGGAGTTCCCCGACACCGTTATCGTTCTGACACACATTTCGCTTTTTCAGTGCATACCCTATAGTGACCTGTTGAAAGAATTAGGACTGGGAAGCACACGGGAACTAGAAGACGTTATTATCTCCGCTATTTACTCTGGTAAGTGTTCACGTGACGCCGGGGGGGGGGACATTGTGCTGTTCACTTGTTCTGACCGTCATTTACTCTGTTGAGTGTCCACGCGACACCGGAACTGGATGTCATTATGTTCTTCACTTGTCCTGGCGGCCGGCTCTTGTTTATTGGGTGGTTCTCGACGCACTTTATGCACGAGCACGGGTAATGGCGCCGCCCACACTGTTTCGCCGGTGGACCGCGGGATTGGGAAATGTCCCGAGTGGTGCGAGTGTCGAACCCGGGACATTTGGCACCCAGAGCTGAACACCTTAGCCACTCGGGCGTCCCGGCCCCCTGGTGGCTGGCTCCACGATCGTGGTAGAAGTACGGGAGACATGCGGTCCATAGGTCTGCTGGTTTGGCCGCTGTGCTGTCCGTTGGTTTGGCTGCTGTACTGCCCACTGGTTTGGCTGCTGTGCTGCTCACTGGCTTGCCAGCGAAACATTTGGCAGAACCTCGGGCGTTGCACTGGGCTACAGTCGAAATGGATAGCGTGCGCCAGATGAGAGAGATGGGCTTTCGTTTGCTCTAGTAGTGATATGACTGTATAGTGTGTAATGTAAAGGTAGCATGTCCAGCTGTCCGATATTAGCGACATCTGTGTGCCTACCACTACACTGTGGTGAAACATGTGCCTACCGCTGCGCTGTGGTGAAACATGTGCCTACCGCTGCGTTATGGTAAAACATATGCCTGCCGCCGCGCTGTGGTGAAAGATGTGCCTACTGCTGCACTGTGGTAAGACATGTGCCTACTGCTGTGCTGTGGTGAAACATTTGTGTACCACTGCGCTGTGGTTAAATATCTGCTTACTGCTGCGCTGTGGTGAAACATGTGCCTAGCGCTGCGCTGTGGTGAAACATGTGCCTACCGCTGCGTTATGGTGAAACATATGGCACCGCTGCGTTATAGTGAATCATGTGCCTACTGCTGCGTTATGGTGAAACATATGCCTACCACTGCGCTGTGGTAAAACATTTGTGTACCATTGCGCTGTGGTGAAGCATGTGCCTACCGCTGCGCTGTGGTGAAACATGTGCCTACCGCTGCGCTGTGGTGAAACATGTGATTGATTTGTTCATAATGCTTGCATCGTAATGAAGAGGTGTGCATTGCATGCTCCCAAGTAGGAAACACTTCGTAGCATGTTATCAGGTCAGCGTCCCTTCCGGATATGCCACAATCTGTGGAGCGACATCTCTCGTGTGTGGGAGCGCACCCATCAGATGTGCTGTTGTACATCTGGTGCGTGGGAGCGCACCCATCAGATGTGCTGTTGTACATCTGGTGCGTGGGAGCGCACCCATCAGATGTGCTGTTGTACATCTGGTGCGTGGGAGCGCACCCACCAGATGTGCTGTTGTACATCTGGTGCGTGGGAGCGCACCCACAGATGTGCTGTTGTACATCTGGTGCGTGGGACGTGCTGTTGACATCTGGTGCGTAACGCACCCATCAGATGTGCTGTTGTACATCTGGTGCGTGGGAGCGCACCCATCAGATGTGCTGTTGTACATCTGGTGCGTGGGAGCGCACCCACCAGATGTGCTGTTGTACATCTGGTGCGTGGGAGCGCACCCATCAGATGTGCTGTTGTACATCTGGTGCGTGGGAGCGCACCCATCAGATGTGCTGTTGTACATCTGGTGCGTGGGAGCGCACCCATCAGATGTGCTGTTGTACATCTGGTGCGTGGGCCCAGCACCCATCAGATGTGCTGTTGTACATCTGGTGCGTGGGAGCGCACCCATCAGATGTGCTGTTGTACATCTGGTGCGTGGGAGCCACCCACCAGATGTGCTGTTGTACATCTGGTGCGTGGGAGCGCACCCATCAGATGTGCTGTTGTACATCTGGTGCGTGGGAGCGCACCCATCAGATGTGCTGCTGTGCATCTGGTGCGTGGCACTGTACGTTACATGTGCGATGTTGTACTTCGCACATTATGCTGTTCTCTGGCACCTGAAACGCACTTTTCACTGGCGCCGCAGCATTGCCCACGTGCTCGACGGTACTGACAGACGTCACGGTACCCCTGGCCCTCTGCACGGTACTGACAGACGTCACGGTACCCCTGGCCCTCTGCACTGTACTGACAGACGTCACGGTACCCCTGGTCCTCTGCACTGTACTGACAGACGTCACGGTACCCCTGGCCCTCTGCACGGTACTGACAGACGTCACGGTACCCCTGGCCCTCTGCACGGTACTGACAGACGTCACGGTACCCCTGGCCCTCTGCACTGTACTGACAGACGTCACGGTACCCCTGGCCCTCTGCACGGTACTGACAGACGTCACGGTACCCCTGGTCCTCTGCACTGTACTGACAGACGTCACGGTACCCCTGGCCCTCTGCACGGTGCTGACAGACGTCACGGTACCCCTGGCCCTCTGCACGGTACTGACAGACGTCACGGTACCCCTGGCCCTCTGCACGGTACTGACAGACGTCACGGTACCCCTGGCCCTCTGCACGGTGCTGACAGACGTCACGGTACCCCTGGTCCTCTGCACGGTACTGACAGACGTCACGGTACCCCTGGCCCTCTGCACGGTGCTGACAGACGTCACGGTACCCCTGGTCCTCTGCACGGTACTGACAGACGTCACGGTACCCTGGCCCTCTGCACGGTACTGACAGACGTCACGGTACCCCTGGCCCTCTGCACGGTGCTGACAGACGTCACGGTACCCCTGGTCCTCTGCACGGTACTGACAGACGTCACGGTACCCCTGGCCCTCTGCACGGTACTGACAGACGTCACGGTACCCCTGGTCCTCTGCACTGTACTGACAGACGTCACGGTACCCCCTGGCCCTCTGCACGGTGCTGACAGACGTCACGGTACCCCTGGCCCTCTGCACGGTACTGACAGACGTCACGGTACCCTTGGTCCTCTGCACTGTACTGACAGACGTCACGGTACCCCTGGTCCTCTGCACTGTACTGACAGACGTCACGGTACCCCTGGTCCTCTGCACTGTACTGTACTGACAGACGTCACGGTACCCCTGGCCCTCTGCACGGTGCTGACAGACACGTCACGGTACCCCTGGCCCTCCTGCACGGTACCCCGTTGACAGACGTCACGGTACCCCTGGCCCTCTGCACGGTACTGACAGACGTCACGGTACCCCTGGTCCTCTGCACGGTACTGACAGACGTCACGGTACCCCTGGTCCTCTGCACTGTACTGACAGACGTCACGGTACCCCTGGTCCTCTGCACTGTTCTGACAGACGTCACGGTACCCCTGGCCCTATGCACGGTGCTGACAGACGTCACGGTACCCCTGGCCCTCTGCACGGTACTGACAGACGTCGCGGTACCCCTGGCCCTCTGCACGGTACTGACAGACGTCACGGTACCCCTGGCCCTCTGCACTGTACTGACAGACGTCACGGTACCCCTGGCCCTCTGCACGGTACTGACAGACGTCACGGTACCCCTGGCCCTCTGCACGGTACTGACAGACGTCACGGTACCCCTGGTCCTCTGCACGGTGCTGACAGACGTCACGGTACCCCTGGCCCTCTGCACGGTACTGACAGACGTCACGGTACCCCTGGTCCTCTGCACTGTACTGACAGACGTCACGGTACCCCTGGCCCTCTGCACGGTGCTGACAGACGTCACGGTACCCCTGGCCCTCTGCACGGTACTGACAGACGTCACGGTACCCCTTGGTCCTCTGCACTGTACTGACAGACGTCACGGTACCCCTGGCCCTCTGCACTGTACTGACAGACGTCACGGTACCCCTGGCCCTCTGCACGGTACTGACAGACGTCACGGTACCCCTGGCCCTCTGCACGGTACTGACAGACGTCACGGTACCCCTGGCCCTCTGCACGGTACTGACAGACGTCACGGTACCACTGGCCCTCTGCACGGTACTGACAGACGTCACGGTACCCCTGGCCCTCTGCACGGTACTGACAGACGTCACGGTACCCCTGGCCCTCTGCACGGTGCTGACAGACGTCACGGGAGACGGTACCCGTCTCACGCGCCACCCTACCTCAGATCAGATATTTTTTGATGGGAGGTAAAGTCGTCCACCTCAGTTTTGCCTTATCATGAAATCTAAAAGTTGTCTTCTGGCAAGGTCAAAATCATTTCCCGTTCCCCTAAATTGCCTTGTAAAAATTGTTCTGCCTCTGACGTCAACACAGTTCCTCCGACACACGTCCCAGTGCCTCCGACACGCGTCACAGTGCCTCCGACACGCGTCACAGTGCCTCCGACACACGTCCCAGTGCCTCCGACACACGTCCCAGTGCCTCCGACACGCTCACAGTGCCTGACACGCGTCACAGTGCCTCCGACACGCGTCACAGTTCCTCTGAGCTTCGACACGCGTCATAGTTCCTCCGGCACACGTCCCAGTGCCTCCGACACACGTCCCAGTGCCTCCGACACACGTCCCAGTGCCTCCGACACACGTCCCAGTGCCTCCGACACGCGTCACAGTTCCTCTGAGCTCACACGCGTCATAGTTCCTCCGGCACACGTCCCAGTGCCTCCGACACGCGTCACAGTTCCTCTGAGCTTCCGACACGCGTCATAGTTCCTCCGACACACGTCCCAGTGCCTCCGACACGCGTCACAGTTCCTCTGAGCTTCCGACACGCGTCATAGTTCCTCCGACACACGTCCCAGTGGCTCTGAAGCGCGTCACAGTGCCTTCGACACGTCACAGACAGGCACAGTGTATTTCAGACAGGCACCATAGTACCCCCGACTCGCCTTACTCCCCAGCGCCTCTGACACGTGCCACACAGGCAGTATGTACCCCAGTACCTCTGACACGTGCCACACAGGCAATAGGTACCCCAGCACCTGACACGCGTCACACACAGTAGATGCCCCATCACCTCTGACACGTGCCACACAGGCAGTATGTACCCCAGCACCTGACACGCGTCACACACAGTAGATGCCCCATCACCTCTGACACGTGCCACACAGGCAGTATGTACCCCAGCACCTGACACGCGTCACACACAGAGATGCCCCATCACCTCTGACACGTGCCACACAGGCAGTATGTACCCCAGCACCACACGCGCACCCACACAGTATGACCCCAGCACCTCGACATGTGCCACACAGGCAGGTACCCCAGTACCTCTGACACGTGCCACACAGGCAGTAGGCACCCCAGCACCTCTGACACGTGCCACACAGGCAGTAGGTACCCCAGCACCTGACACGCGCCACAGGCAGTAGGTACCCCAGTCCACACGTGCCACACAGGCAGTAGGTACCCCAGCACCTGACACGCGTCACACACAGTAGATGCCCCATCACCTCTGACACGTGCCACACAGGCAGTATGTACCCCAGCACCTGACACGCGTCACCCACACAGTAGGTACCCCAGCACCTCTGACATGTGCCACACAGGCAGTAGGCACCCCAGCACCTCTGACACGTGCCACACAGGCAGTAGGCACCCCAGCACCTGACACGTGCCACACAGGCAGTAGGCACCCCAGCACCTCTGACACGTGCCACACAGGCAGTAGGTACCCCAGCACCTCTGACACGTGCCACACAGGCAGTAGGTACCCCAGCACCTCTGACACGTGCCACACAGGCAGTAGGTGGCTCAGCACCTCTGACACGTGCCACACAGGCAGTAGGTACCCCAGTACCTCTGACACGTGCCACACAGGCAATAGGTACCCCAGCACCTCTGACACGTGCCACACAGGCAGTAGGCACCCCAGCACCTCTGACACGTGCCACACAGGCAGTAGGTACCCCAGCACCTCTGACACGTGCCACACAGGCAGTAGGCACCCCAGCACCTCTGACACGTGCCACACAGGCAGTAGGTACCCCAGCACCTCTGACACGTGCCACACAGGCAGTATGTACCCCAGCACCTGACACGCGTCACCCACACAGTAGGTACCCCAGTACCTCTGACACGTGCCACACAGGCAGTATGTACCCCAGCACCTCTGACACGTGCCACACAGGCAGTATGTACCCCAGCACCTGACACGCGTCACCCACACAGTAGGTACCCCAGCACCTCTGACATGTGCCACACAGGCAGTAGGTACCCCAGTACCTCTGACACGTGCCACACAGGCAGTATGTACCCCAGCACCTGACACGTCACCCACACAGTAGATGCCCCAGCACCTCTGACACGTGCCACACAGGCAGTATGTACCCCAGCACCTGACACGCGTCACCCACACAGTAGGTACCCCAGCACCTCTGACATGTGCCACACAGGCAGTAGGTACCCCAGTACCTCTGACACGTGCCACACAGGCAGTATGTACCCCAGCACCTCTGACACGTGCCACACAGGCAGTAGGTACCCCAGCACCTCTGACACGTGCCACACAGGCAGTAGGTACCCCAGTACCTCTGACACGTGCCACACAGGCAGTATGTACCCCAGTACCTCTGACACGTGCCACACAGGCAGTATGTACCCCAGCACCTCTGACACGTGCCACACAGGCAGTAGGTACCCCAGCACCTCTGACACGTGCCACACAGGCAGTAGGTAGCCCGGCACCTCTGACACGTGCCACACAGGCAGTAGGTACCCCAGCACCTCTGACACGTGCCACACAGGCAGTAGGCACCCCAGCACCTCTGACACGTGCCACACAGGCAGTAGGTACCCCAGCACCTCTGACACGTGCCACACAGGCAGTAGGTACCCCAGCACCTCTGACACGTGCCACACAGGCAGTAGGTACCCCAGCACCTCTGACACGTGCCACACAGGCAGTAGGTACCCCAGCACCTCTGACACGTGCCACACAGGCAGTAGGTACCCCAGCACCTCTGACACGTGCCACACAGGCAGTAGGTGGCTCAGCACCTCTGACTGTGCTGTGCCGGTCGGTGCGCCAGACGTGATCCGCGGTAAGCTGGACCAGCGCGGCGGCCGGCTGGAGGTGGAGTGCGCCGCCGGCCGCGACGTGCGGCCAGAGGAGGTGCCGCGCGTGGTGAGCACGCTCGAGGCGTGGTGCCGCACCTGCGACGCCGTCATGCAATCGGTGCAGCAGCAGATCAACACGGCTAACAGCGAGAAGGAGGCGCGCGCCCGTCATAGGGCCAGCGTCGAGGCCAAGGTGAGCGACGCCCGAGCGCCATCGGCGGGAGGGAGGACGGGCGGGTGGCGCGCTGCTCAGGTCAGGTCAAGTGGTGGAGATGGCCGGATGCTGTCAGGTCAGGTCAAGCCAGTGCAGATCAGGGGTCGGGCTGTGCGTGACCGCGGTCAGGAGAGGGCTGGGCGGTACGAGGCTGTGGCCAGGTCGGGCCAGTTCAGGTCAAGAGAGGGTTGGGCGATGCGTGACCACGGTCAGGGGAAGGTCGGGTAGTGCGCGGCTGTGGTCAGGTCGGGCGAAGTGTCCAGTTGTGACAAGGTGGCCGTCAGGTCATCAGGTGGGCGCACCAGGTCATAAAGTACGCAGCTGCCGGACAAGGCTGGCTACAGGGCGAATGCCCGATGGTGCTGCCACCTTTGCTCAGCTCGACTGGCGGCGGGCGCCACCTGGCTATTGGATTGTTTCATATTTGCCTATTTATCAGGGAGGGTACCTGGCCTTCCAAGTGGGAAGACGATCGCAGATAGTATCAACATCTCTGTTAGCAGACTTGTGCTCGACTCGAGTTGAATCGAGAATCGACTCATGAATCAATCATTTTTTGATGAGTCGAGAGTTGAATCGATTCTTTTCCACAAAACATATTTTGAGTCGTGAGTTGAATCACATCTTTCTATTTAAAAAATGAGTTGAATCATGAGTCAATCATTTGAATCACAATGAGTCATTTGAGTCTTGTGACTCAAATGCATGTTATGAAAAATAATATGAAGCATGTATCTGTGTGAATATTATGTCATGACACAAAGTAGGGAGTAAAAACACAGCATAATTATTCATGCTTAGCAATACAATTGTCAACTTCTAATCTGCCAGTGAGTAAAGAATGGAGGGTACCAGTACTGAAGTTATTTACCAAAAACCATTTACAATAAATACACATAATTATTAATGTTAAGCTTGGTATCCACAATCAGTATCATGCACGAGTCAATCCTAGTACCAGGAGTACAACACATAAATGGGTTGTAATTGTGAAAAAGAATATGGAACCGACATTGTCCTGCACTGGAATTGGCATCTGCACTGAACAAAATTCCGTTGGCTTGTTATTTGTCACCTGCGCGTCTGATATCATATCAGACGCGCGTGTGACAAATAACAAACAAAGGTACCTTTACTAGAAGATAGATGGAAGTTTTCGTTCAAGCCTACATGACGTCTCCGAAGTTTTTAAAAAAAATATATGGTATCCGTTTGTGTAATTTGGTTCATTCGGTATCAATTTGGCTGAAAAATACTTTTTTCTCCTATATATGAAGGAAATGTGTACTGGATATAACATAATTTAACCAGTTTATATATGTCTTCTGTAATATCCTTCAACTTAGTCTGGATACAAGCATGATCTTTTTTTGTGAACAAATAGCATTGTTCTTGTGATTGTGATTTCAACGAATTTGACTCATTCATTTGGAAAATGAAAAATTCCCAAGATATAAGCACTTCAAGCTCTATATTGTGCCTGAGACCACTTGACCTGGGAGCAAAAATCCGCTGTAAAACCACCTATTGTAGAGGTAACTAGTAAGAATACCTATTAAACTTCCAGAAATTTAGGAAATATCCTTACTAAACACACTTCCCTTCTTAGTAAATATACATACTAAACCTTCGAGGGTGTATTGGACAGCTGTGCCCAAGACCTATTGAGTCAAAGCTGTGCCCAAGGCCATATATACCTAATATATACCGAATATATACCGAATTAAGGCAGAAACATACGGTTTTCGATGTCAAAGAGTATTAAATCGAGTACATGAAGTGTTGAACTTCTTCTTTATCACGTCTATGACACACCAGGTACGGATGATTATACGCGATGTGCTATATCTGTAGAGAAGATTTTGATTGTTTATTTCTTTGCCAACTGAAAGGTTATCATTTGTAGGGAAAATGAGTGGTCGCATCGTCATTTTTTACGTTAAAATACCATGCATTCAAAATAAAAATTCCAAAGAATCAAAATTTACCCTGATCTCCAATTATACCCAGTTTTGGCAAAATAATATATTCAACAGATCAAGATGTTTCAATGTTAGAGCATCTTCGTTGGCATCTACATAAATACTAATTCCCTTCTTTAATTAGACACAGATGAAGATGCGTAGACATCAAACTGTCTGTCGAATAAATCATTTTTGCCATAACTGTTTTCACATCACATATAGGGGAAGAGGGGGGATATCTGAACACGTTCTGTTTTCTGAACACCTACCTTTGGTCGTCTCCCACATCATGTTCAGTGCATAAATAACAAAAAGATGGCGGTATTCATAAATAATGGACCTGTCGCTACCAAAACATGAAAGTCTGATCACATAATTATACCTATATCATCTGTTTTAAAGTTGCTCTTTGCAAGTGGTTAGAGGATTTTCATTGAAAGGAACTGTTTGAATATGGATAGCTTGTTCATTTTTGTGTTCAGTAAACACAGTACAATTACTGGTTCAGCCATACAGAAGCAGCAGTAGAGCTATTTCTTGCATAATGCCTAAAGTGTTCAGGACCCCTCCTTGGCTTATGAGTCTGATACCATTGAGTCGGATCTGAATCGATTCAAATTGATGTTTGAGTCGTGAGTTGAATCGGATCTCTGTAGCTCTGAGTCTGAATTGAGTCGAATCAAATAATTTTGACCTGCTGTGAATCATGAGTTGAATCGGATCTCAAGATCTATGAGTCAAACGTGAGCCGATTCAAAAAATTTGAGTCGAGCACAAGTCTGTCTGTTAGTTAGATGAAAGATTTTAATACGATAAGGCAATAATAAGAGCTAATAGGCCGGATATTCGGGGTATATTTGTGAAAGTGCGTCATACGCGGATTGCATTTCAATGTGTAGGATATAATAATAAGGATATCGTGATGCAGGCCGCAATTTTAAGGTCCAGAATTAAATACTGGGGTACAGGACATGTTGGAGAAAAGACACGTGACTTAAAGTACTTAAAGAAAGTAGCTTAGCATTGAAAAGGCGAATACTTCATAAAAGCTACCCACTATGGGGGTCGAATTCCTTCCCTTTTCCACGCTGTTGTATGCATCAAATGGTGACTTGTCCTCAGCATAGTTTCTCACATTTAGAACATTAGACCAGGCAGTTCTATGATCGAGACATTAGAGCATGACACCTCATTGAAGGAACAACTGTGGACCCGATTGGTGTTTTGTGTTCGAATATAATTTGCTGAGTGTCTTGAGTAATTAGCAACTAGTAATAACTATACCAATTTTTGTCTAAAATAATTATGGGCGCTGTATAACCTATGCAGTTGATGCGGCCCGTCTGTTTGCCCAGTTGGAGGGATCCGACACCGACAGTGCACAATTGTCACGTCTGTTTGCCCAGTTGGAGGGATCCGACACCGACAGTACACAATTGTCTCGTCTGTTTGCCCAGTTGGAGGGATCCGACACCGACAGTGCACAATTGTCACGTCTGTTTGCCCAGTTGGAGGGATCCGACACCGACAGTGCACAATTGTCACGTCTGTTTGCCCAGTTAGCGGGATCCGACACCGACAGTGCAGTTAGGTCTCGTCAAACGCTTCTCCATTCAAACCCAGGGCCGAAAAGTGGAACACTAGAGCATCTGTTCGTCCATTAATATATTCATAGATGTCTATGAATATATTCATTTTCATATTCATAGATTCATGCCTTTGGAATGTCTCCATTATTAAAATATAATTGTTGCTAGCTTTGGCATTTCAATGGGAAAAAAATTTGCTTATTATCATCTCGTTCCACTCACACCCTTGTGCGGACAGTGATATGTTTTATCTGATATACTATAAGATATGACCCGACATGTGCCGAAAGTAAAAGTATCTCAGGCTCCCTAAAGGCTAAAATACATACTATTGCCCAGTAGGGGAGAGTTGGGTAAGACGGGCATGCTAGTGTTTGACGCTTCATATCTCAGGAACCGGTGTCACGATAGCCTTGCTATTTGGCCTCAGACATGCCTACACATTTATGCAGGTATGTCCGAGGTTGCAACAGTTTCCATGCATTAGTGTGCAAATGGGAGCGTTTCCCGCGAGAGTCTGCAAAAACCCGTCTTACCCCACCAGGTGGGGTAAGATGGGTTTCCATGTGGGGCATAACGGGCATACATTTATCTGATCACATATATGTGTTTTTGCGCGCTTTAAATCCTGAAAAGCAAGATGATATGTTAGCGATCATGATAGCATAATAGGCGAATGTTCCTTGGCGAATTAATGTGCATTCTCAACGACATAGGTTTTCATTATAATACATACCTACTGGGGGGCCTAAATTACGAAAATTGTATGTATCTGAACAGCTCTTGTTGCTTTTGTATTAGCCTTGTTCCTATACTACTGACATGAACCCTCGACCCGATTTTTGTATCTATATATATATATATATATATATATATATATATATATGTAAGCTTCCGTGCTGTATTTCATTTTAAAACGGCATCTGTATTTCAGAGAAACGCTTTACGAAACGAAACTCCTGTGAAAATGCAGGCTGATTTGTGAATGCCAAATGCACACAGACAGCTAGAGAATCCAAAGGACTCAAGCTGAACAAGCTACGCAAGCTGCCAAACTGAACTCAGGCAGGAGCGTAAATTCAAAATGAGATCGAAGACAACCAAACATGGGTGCCTGAACTTCCACAAATCACATATTTCTTCGGCGATAAACACTACATTTTGAACGCCAAATGTGTATTAGAAACATGTGAATCATCAACGGATTTTGGCTGTGATTATTCGAAAAATTTTATGTGATCAAATAGAGAACACATCATGACGTATGTGACAATCGGCTCAATATGCACATCAGTTCATAAAGCCAGCTCAGGAGGAGCAAAACTCGCACTCGAAGCTGGTGTCGTTGTCACCCAATCCAGCACATTCATCATGAGCCCATTTTTTGCAGCCAGAGCAGCAAGCCCATCCTTCACCGGCGACTGAATCACCGAATGCTCCTCCACAGTATAAGCAGGGAACCATTGTTTCGTCTTCTTTTTTGCGGCTCTTCAGCCCTTGTCTTCGGCTTTTCGACTAGTTTTGCCTTTTTATTTGCGCCTCCTGTCTTCTTTGATGATGATGATTGTGCCAGGCTAGCTTCCAGGTCCTTTTTGCTTGGAGAGCTGGTGAGAATGACTGGCGCCGATGGTTTCCTCTTCTTCCTTGAAGAAGCAGAGGGTCCTGGGAGGTTTGCCTTCGGAAGCGGCAAAATATCCGCGGGACTGTACTCCAGCGTGCCCCTCTCTGCCGTGGTCGGTGACCCAATCGCTGCCGTGGTCGGTGACCCAATCGCTGCCGTGGTCGGTGACCCGATCGCTGCCGTGGTCGGTGACCGAATCGCTGCCGTGGTCGGTGACCCAATCGCTGCCGTGGTCGGTGACCCGATCTCTGCCGTGGTCGGTGACCCGATCGCTGCCGTGGTCGGTGACCCGATCTCTGCCGTGGTCGGTGACCCGATCGCTGCCGTGACCCGTGTGTCACTCGCCATGCTTGAAGGCTCATTATATGCGGAGCTGGAGGTAGCAGGAAGCGGCATGTCGGTTGCTTCAGACGGAGCGTAGTCCTCCTCACCAAAGACGTGTCTGTCTACAGGGTAGGCCCCGCATTTCTTGAAGGCGTTGATTGCTGTGGATGGCGTTGCAGCCCTGAGGTAGGCCTCACAGAACAGGCGCGCGATCTGGTACAGTGTGACCACTCGGCCAGGATTTTGCCGGAGGAACTTCTCGAGCGCTTGCGCATAAAACGTACTCAGCGGATTCATGAAGCCTACGTCGAGTGGCTGTAGCACGTGACTCGTGTGTGGCGGAATGACTATAATAGTCACGTGGTTGGCTCTCGCGAGTTGGATCACGTCCAGATTTCTGGTGTGTGTCAGATGACCGTCCAGTATCAGGAGCACTGGCTCTTCTGCACTAGGCTTGGCGTGTCGCAAGAAGTGCTCGAACCAACGTGTGAAAATGGCCGTTTGCATCCATCCCGATTGGTGGTACTCAAACGCCGTCCCAGGTGGCGCACCCTCCTCTAGATTTTTGTTCACTCTGGCCCTTGGGAGTATCATCATGGGTGGCACGAAGTTTCCCATTGCCGAAATGCATACAACTGCCGTCGTCAGCTCCCCTCTTTCCGCTGAAGTCAAGCTGCCGACCTGCTTCTTCCCCTTTTGCGCAAGTACCTTGCTTGGCTTGCTTTGAACAGTCGTAACACCGGTTTCGTCCACATTGTAGACGGCATGTGGACCCTTCACTCGCTCGCTTGCTTCCTCCAGGAGGTCAAAATACTTGGACACAACTGGCTTGTTGAATCCTTTGGCGCGTGCTGCTGATGTCGCTTCCGGGGTTCTTAGGGTCAGGTCCTTGTGACGAGTCAGGAAACCGCGCAGCCAATCCTTTCCTGCCATGCCATCCTTGAAGTTGTTGGTAATGTTGTTCTTCTGAGCGTACTGGAAGGTAAGCCGACGAACATCGGTTGGTGTCAGACCAAAGAACATGCTTTCCATCTTGAGAACATGTTCTTTCAGTTGTCTTTCTTGTGATGGATTAAAAACAGTTTTCTTGGGCCCTAATGGCGCTTTCAGCGCACACTTTCACCACACCCGACGCTGCAATGTGCTCCTCGGCACGCCGTGTGCGGTTGCAGCACTCAGGACGGACATGCCCCGATTCACGGCTTCCACCGCTCTTAGCATCGAGTCCCTCGTCCATTGACCTCGTGTTGTTTTCCGCTTGTATACTCGAGTCATTGTTTCTGAAGAAGAAAGGGAAGCTCGATTAGGAATTTAAGGATTGGAAATTGCTAGCAGAGTCGGATCCAAGGAAATGGCGATCGGGGCTATCACTGGCCGTCAAATATACTACAACCACTTTAATCTTTGAAGGCTGGATATGAGGGTCATTATGCCAGAAAGAGTGAATAAGGTCAAATGGAAACTTTCCCCCATTAAACCTGAAAAGAAGGAAAAAGTAATAGTTAAAACCATGGGCGTCGCCACCGGGGGCGGGGGGTTAGGGGGGTCGGACCCCACTTTGAAAATCAGGGGGTCGACCCCCAAAAACAACCGGTCAATAATACAAACACCACCGGATACCAAGCCGACGACGACATCGCTTCCTACTCCCCGGTCACAGCATTTTCCTAAAACTACCAGACGATAACCCAGGACTAAGAGCCGACATCGCTTCCCACCCTCCCCTCCCGGTCGACAAGTCCCGTGCCTGGACTGCCCCCCCCTGTTTCTAATGGCCCACCACCTAAGGAAATGGAAATTGGCCTATGTAGCCGACATATCGCTGACGGCGGCGGGGGGGGTGGAAAGCGATATATCTGGGGGCCCGCCACCATGCACAAATTGGCCCTGTCTAGCGGTTATCTTGCTGACTGGGGGGGAGGTGGGAGAAGCGATATCCAGTGATGGGCCCCCTTCTCGACCCTATGGGCCCCATCTCGGCCCTGTGGTCCCCTCGGCCAGACCCTGGGGCCCTCGGCCAACCCCTATGGGCCCCCTCAACTGCCGAAGCCGTTACCACCTCGGAGCCGGTGACGAAAAAACCAACATCCGGCTCCGAAACACTGCTTTTAACTACTACTTTTCTTCTTTTAGGATTTAATGAGGAAAAGGTTACATTTGATCTTATTGACTCATACTACAACACATTTTGTACAAAAGTAATGTGATGGGGCAAGACGGGCAATTT